>JAUESE010000098.1:8414030-8424792 GCA_032274725.1 Malacoctenus triangulatus
CACACACACACACACACACACACACACACACACACACACACACACACACACACACACACACACACACACACGGGCTAAATATGGCGGTAAATAAGATTGTGTACGCATTTAGTTTTGGTACCTAACAAACAGAAATAACACTGCATGTGCTGGAGCCGGAGATAAGCTCAGTCCTGACTCTTCTTACAGGGAAAGAACATCAAAACGACATGAATCCTCGAAATGTAGAGCGAAATCTGTTTTTTCTCAGTGCAGATTATTTAAAATGCAGATTATAACATGTTGTGTTTTTTTTTTTTTTTTAGTTTTCCTGTCAGTAATAACCGCAGTTGTGAGAGGAAGAAACAGCAAATTCACAACAATAAACCAGCGCTGTGAAAATAGCATGATGCGTCTGTCGGAGTCTCACACGGCGTCTTTACGCACGGCGCGCACCGCCCACTCCGCTCGTGTGTCGGGCCGGATTGGCTGGTAAAGATACCAGCGCCTGGGAGCGCGCCGCCATTGGCCGCGGCTCTCCTGGCCATTACGTTATGCCTACTCCACACACAGTGGCAGCTGGAGAGAGGGAAGACGTAATGGTTTGATTCCCTGTGCACTTGCAATGGTCGTCGTCCCGACATTACTCGGCAGATTCCTCAAACGGGAGGCGCAATGAAGGTACGTGCGTCCGTCTGCAGCTGATCGACGGCTCCGACGCGTTTCGGCGCTGGGATTGTTCTCTGATTTGCACACGATGCTGCACCGAGAGGCAGGGAATACCCTCATCATAATGTCTATTAATTTGATTGCAATTATATCAACAGGCTTTAATGCAGCATCCACTGCCCGGTCCTGACTTTGCATCAGATTTGAGGCGTTCCTTCTGACTGTTTTATTTTTAGTGGTGTTTTTTTTATGTCTCCATCGAGCGTGCAAACCTTGTAATCCTTCCCCTGCATCTCCAGTCCTCCCGATAAACAGTGGCCACAGTGTACAGCCTCGTAATGAGCCTGCGTTGACCCTAGTGTGATAGTTCAGTGTACTAAAGCCGTCGGAGCGACGTCCATTCATCGTCGGGCTCTAATCCGCTCTAACGAGATCGAGACTGCGGTCAGTGAGTCCCGGAGGAGGAGACGGAGACGGAGGAGGAGGTGAAGGAGGAGGAGGAGGAGGCAGACGGAGGATCACCTCTCAGGTGTCGGGGCTGAGCAGGAGACTCCTGCCTCGCTCCGCGCGTTCGTGCGCTGCAGCAGCAGCAGCAGCAGCAGAGGTGATGATGCTGTTTGGCAGCTGAGGGAGCTGAGCCACCGGTGTTGATGATGATGAGGAGGAGGAGGATGAGGAGCACGGTGATGATGATGTCATTGCTGCTCGCAGGTCGGTGGTGACGGTGAAAGGTGAAGCGGGACAGGCAGCGTGCATTTGTGGGATGTGCGAGTGTGGAAAGAACACCATTGTTACCAGAATGTGCTTGGTTACTAGTAACTCTGAAGGTTACTGGTTACTGCCAAAGCATCTCAGATTTACTCTTCTTCACTGAATTTCGTCAACAAATGGAGATTTAAATCGGCTAAAAGTAAACACTTATTCACCACAACAATGCAGATCAAAATGGCTGAATGATACCTGAATTGTGAGCATCCTCAACTCTGATTTATTCAAAAATAATGTGCCAATAAGACAAATACATCCAATGCACATTGGCTGACACAGAGAAGTTGATAAATACTCATATAAACGAGATGTAGCCACTAGAGTACCACTAATACTGATGCTAAAGATAGTTCCATGGTCCCATAATGCGTATAAGTGCCCACAGATAAATTACAGTAACATGAGTCTTAGTAATTTGTAACTTTGACTCCTTCCTGTTCTTCCAGACTCTCGTCTGACGCTCACTGTGTGCGGTTCACGTCCTCTTATTGGGGAATGTGTTTGTTTCAAGGGTTCAAAACAAGTCGGTGCAATCGACTGCTGGATGTTCGGCCGGAGCTCGACGAACAGGAAGCTGTGACGCCACGGTGACTTTCCACAGTTACTGCCTCCGAGGAGCAGACACGCAAACACACCGAAGACGGGCAAACATTTGCTGTGAAGCGCTGCAGGGCGAGCGGGAGATTTGTCGAAAAGTGTGTCTGAAGAAAAATGCAGCCGATGCCCTAAAAACAAACAGAAGCGTTCAGCCAGCGGCGGCGTTGGTGTGTTTGTTGTGTGTTCTCACTTTGCAGCGTTTTGCTTTCATGTGTCGTCACATGGGTGAAGACGGTTTCTTTTGTTGTGTTTTGTTTTTTCCTGCTTGTTTTGGAGGCGGCGGCGACTGCAGGTTCCCCAGATGTACGCTCGGTCCCAGCTCCGGCTGCTCCGGCACGTTTCATGTCCGTCATCAGGTTTCAGGAATTAAGACTGGATTAGGTGTCAAAATATCGATTTTCGCAGCGCCGTGTCTGTGCTGTTCAGTTAGCCTGACGGCTCCACGTTTCACATCCCGAGCAGCTCCTCTATTCAGATTTCAGTTCGTCTTTTGCAACAAAAACACAATTTTTAGTTGAGTTAAAGTTGAAATCAAGCTTCACCAACTCGTCTGTACCCACAGCTCCTTTATTTCACATGTGAGACTCCACCAGCGCTTATAAAATATGGAGCACTGTTGGAGAATAAAGACGCTGGCAGCGCCTGACGCCTGAAGAGTTACGACAGTGTTTTATTGGTCCGAGCTGCAGTCACAGAGGACATGTTTTCCTTCTCAGACACCACATAATGTGATTCCACTTGTATAATGCAACAATAATGCCTTCTGACATTGATGGGATCTCGCATCACAACAGAAAAACCCACATTTGATATTCCTCTGAAAAGATGAGATGCAAATGCCTACTTAGATATGTGCATTTTTTTCCCCCTCTTCAAATTTAGGTGTCGAAATCGGTTTGTTGCTGCTGTTTATCGCCATTTTTTTGTGAGATAAGACAACAGAGGGCTTAAGTCTGCAAAGTTATATTTTTCCACATCACTCGCTGTGTCCCAGGACAACAAAATGGATGCGGTGTTTTATTGACTAATCTGGTTTAAATTGAAAAGCAGCTTTTCTGCCCCTGTGGAAGGGGGGCGACGGCGCGGGCCGCGTTGTGTAAGCGCACGTCTCAAAGCAGAGGAAAGACCGCCGTACAGTACGCGCCGTCAAGGTCATTTTAGTGCAGGATAAGCCCACCACAACTACAGTTGACCCCCCTACTTTGCATACAGTGTCAGAAACACAGTCAAGCACGTGACGGACAGACGTGGGAGCTCCTCGGTGTCTGATGGAGCACGGAGGAATCGTCTTTATTTCCGGATGGGACTCCGGTCATCTTGGATGTGACTTCTGAAGTGGGCAAAGGCGTCCAGGGGGGCGTAAACAGGGTCCAGAGGGCCCGGCAGATTTCCAGTGATGGCTGCAAAATAGTCCAAGCTTTGTATTGCAGCTCAGTCCCCCACAGCAGCCGGAATCTGTTTGTTTTGCTGCACCGAGGGCTAAAAACTGGCCCCGGTCCTCCTCTGCTACCAGCACAGACTGTGTAAATCTGCTGTTTCGCAGACAAACACAAAACTTTGCTGGAGGTTTGCAGCGTCGCCACATCGCTTCACCTGACGTGTGATTTAAACAAAAAAAGCCTCACATTCAACCTTAATTTTGTTTCGACACAAAGGCGTTCGGTGATTTCGTTTATTTTGGTGGTGGAATTATCGACGCCCAGCGAGCAGAGTGTTCGCAGCAGGAGTGACATTTGCAGTCGAGTCAAGAGAAGGGAAGAAAAAAAATAAGAGCCAGCCGACAGAAAAAGGAAATGAAATGTGCGAGAGAGACAGTAGATGATGAGAATAGAGCGATAAAGGGCTTCACTGTGAGACGCGTGCAGGTGCAGGTCTGGAATCAGTTCTGTCTGCTGTTTATCTGTCTTGATGGTTGAAGCATCCTGAGATGCAAGCAATGCTAATTTTTGCTTTGCTCATCCATATGAATTTAAGTTCCTCCTTTAAAAGCGCGTTTCATCCATTAACTCTTGAATTCAGAAGTTTATAGAACAATGTTGTGAACGTTTTGTCATTTAACTCATTGTGATTCATTAGGCTGGATGCTAAATTCCTCCAACGTTGCCTCGTGTCTTTTTTTTTCTCTTCAGCGGTGAATTTATGAGACTTCAGCTGGAGGTTTTTACAGGCTCTCTGTGGAGCCGCTCAAGGCTTTATTCAACATTTTATCACATATGCAGTTGCACTACCCAAGACTTGTAAACAGGCTTAGATGTAATCTTTCAATATTTATGTTGCAAATCTGCAGGCGGGACGGATTTATATTTCATGATGTTTCCATCAATGTAATGAAGTTACTCAAAAAATTCTTTTCATGCATTTTTTTTCTTCTTTATAGTGAAGAGAAACGAGAGAGTTGTGGGGGAGAAAGATGGAGGTAAAAAACAAAACAATCCTACTGTACTCAAATTGTGAATGTTGTTGTTGTTCAGCCCTGCTTTGGTCTCACGTGTTCATCAGGTGCGATCCTGCATCAGTTCTTCGACAGATAATTGTTGTGTCACAGTCACATAAGTGCAGAAAACTACTCGTTGAATTCGTTCTTGAAAGCCATCGATTTGTCGTTGACCTTGTAAAGTTGTGAACAATAGAGAAAAAGTAAACAGTAAGTTCAGCATAAGGCGTGAAGACCTGAAAGAATTCCAAACCGTGGTCAAATTGTAAACACACAGAGTCCTTCATTTCCCATGATGCAATTCTGTAATTCTCACCTAAATCAGTGGCTCCCAACCTGCTGTCCATGTGGCCCCGAATTACCTCTAAGATAGGCTGTAGACCCCCACCGCCCCCCTTCCTGGACTTTGATTAACCAAGACATGATTATGGAAACACGCACTCGCTTTCCTTCAAAATAAAACATTTCAAAGTCTGCTTTTAATTTGATAAAAAAGACTTATTAAATGATCCCTGCTGCTTCTGATTGGACCTCAGATTGGGAACCACTGATTTAAATGAATATCGCTGCTTTCTGTGTTGTTGATTTTTTTTGTTCTTTAACCTCAAAACCACATTGATCTCATCCTTTTTTTATGTTCTTAATTTTTATGTTGAAATCTGAACGTTTCACCACAAAACAAACCTTTTAAATCTCTGAGAAGTCTCCCGATTCAGTCTGAAAATGCATCACTCTTTATCTGCTGCATTTCATTCAAGCTGAAAGCTCCGGTCTGTCTGTAAGTGACCTATTTAAGCCTTAAACATGCCAAACGGCTGCATTCGCTGATTTTGAGGCATTTTTTTTTCCAGTTCTGAAGTCCAAAAGCTCATTTTTATGAGGTCAGTTGCTGTTCATGCGTCTCTGCAGTTCAATTTGCGGATCCAGCCGTCGCTGCCTCTTTTCTCTCAGCGGCTTTAAGTTTCCAGGCACAAGTTGTTTACATGCTGCAACTGTGTGAGAAATATCACAGCGACGTGTCTGAGAAGTGACACCCGGAGGGTCCAGAGGTGCGAGGAGCGACACAGATTCCCCAGAACTGGAGTTCAACTTAAGAGAGTGGAGAGGAATATAAATGATCAAACGAGTGCAGAGCAACCAAAAAAAACAACAGCAGCAGTGTGGGACATGCGATGTTTGCTCTTGTCACTTGTTTGCTGGAGACTCCCTGCCTGCAGAGCTTACAGTGTGCTAATTGAAGTGACAGAGGGAACTCGTGCCGCTGGCTCGCAGCCAGACGGGAACCGACTTCGCGGGCAGCGTCTCTTCATCCCGGTGAACGCAGTAAATCTTCCCTTTTAGTGGCTTCGCTCTTTGCGACGAGGGAGCCTCCGTCTGCAACCAGGGAGACTTTTTTAGCAGCGAGACCCACTGGGTCAAGTTGATGCCACGGGCGCGTAATGCAAGTTATTATGCATCATGGTCTTATTGTTCGTTAGAGCCGGCGGGGAGTAAATCATGATGAAGGCAGCTGCGTGTGCAGGATTACACAGAGAACAAGATGCAGACCAACGAAAGAAAAATCCCCACTTATTAGTACGGAATCAGTGGACGGACACATTTTATAGTCAATTAAACATTTTGTTTTTGCCCATTAAATGCAGAACAACTGTGCATCCAGGATTTCTCTCGGCTTCAATGAGTCGCAGCTTTTCTCTCGGTGTTGTGTCCAAAAAATTTGGATGGCAATGACAAATTATTACTGCATCACTGTAATTTCGTAATACTTTTAGGTACGTTCAATACTATTGTGTTCAGTATCTATATTCACTCGTATTTTAGTGTTAACTAAATTTTGTCATCTACATTATTGTATTAAATTCTGAAAACGCTGAAGCAACACTGTCAGCTTCTTCTGTGTTCTGTGGTTTGTTACAGCGCCACTTACAGACCGGACATGAAAGCAGCTGCCTTTTATTCACTGGTTTCATGTGGACAGTAACTTTTTCCTGATGTGTTCACAGGAAACTTTGAAGGCAAATGTGTTTTTGTTTCTGTGTCAATGAAGAAAAAAGGTCGTCGTGCTTGATTAGAGTTTAAAGACCTTTGTCCCAAACGCGCCTTTTCAGGTTTTCAGACGACCAAACTAGCCATTTATAGTCATCACGTTGTGTTTCTGGCAACAGTGACTTTATTTTGGGGATTGACCTGGTTACTGAAAAACACTCAGGGAATGAATGGATGGGGAAATTAGTTGCTGTTCTTCTGAAGCAAAAGCTGAAATGATGTAAATTTGGCTTCATTACTTTAATGAGGAATGGATTTGTCGGGCGGAAAAATTAACACATTTCTCTCCAAACGATTAAATTAATGAAGTGGGTGGCTGCTTTGTGCTGCGTCGACACTCCTGCCTCGGCCTCTGCAGGCCGAGCGGACCTTTCCTCCTTCTCGCCCCGACTCCACATATAGTGACTCGCTCCTAAGATTACATAACCGATCCCGGAGCAGATGGGTGAGGTCAGATCACAGGGTGTTTGTGACAAGCCGGAGCCGAGCGCTGCCTTCAGAGAAGGACCCAGAGAACTCCTTTGTTTGTTTTCCACACGGAGCCGGGAACCACAGAGGGCCCACATTATGCTGGTGTCAGCCATCGATTCTTCAGGAACAACAGAAGACATATTCTCCCCGGCCTTACCCCCCCGCCTCCTCCCTCCTCCCTCCTCCCTCCCGCTCTCATCAGTATGCTCCAAGGAGCCGTGGCTCCCATCACGCCATCTTTGCTCCCCCCCGTCTCCGGGCCACCACACGGAAACACTGATCTCGCTTCAGCTCACGGGCCGAGTGCGTCGACTCGAGCCGGCCTGGACGTTTCCTCGGGACATTCGGAGAAAGCGAAAACACCCGCTCCCCCCCTCCCCCCCTCCTCTCGACCCCAGATAATCGAGTTGCTGCTGAGACACCTCGCGCGTCCTCTGGTCCAGAGAAGTAACGCAGTGACGATCCAGCCCCGGTACCTGTTGGACAGTGTTATTAATAGGAGATTTTCGAGTCTCCCTCTGCCAAATTATTTCTAGCCTCAAAGAGCACTCTCAGTGATGTGCCGCCCAGTCTGTCTCCCCCTCATTACCTCCATTGATCCGTCTCATTTTTACTCGCGCCGAGGGACGCCGGCCACTCCAGCAAGTGCTTTAACATGATTATTGAACTCGATCCGAATGTTTTCACCCGCCGCTTCTGACTTTGCGCTGTAGCCGGCGTTCGGAGGAAGGCCCGAGCAAGTTTTCTTTGCAAAATACATTAAAAAACATAACGAGGAGTTAATAAATAATACATGACGGGCTGTTTTAGGTCGAGACATGATGAGATTTCATCGATCCCTGGAGAGGATTTCACAAACTAGCCAACAGTAGAACAACAAAGTAGCAGCCCTGACTTTAGTAGGCGCACTTTTAGAGCAAATGTGATTACAGTCCATTAATACTGTTTATGTGATGTAATGGCCAGAGCCTACTGATATGTCCACTGAAGGGAGGGAAATGCTCTGTTTTTTCACATTATGTATAATTTATGGCATGAATTCCAACACATTTATTTATTTTGATCATTTCATACATTATTGTTTAACATTCTAACCTGTGAACACTGACTTTTTCCTCTTTGGGTTGTTGGTAAATGGCTTGATGCTCTTGCTCAAATAAGCAGATCTTTAGAAAATATATATCTAAAGAAAATGAACAAGTGTTATGAAAAGAATGGGAATGTGTCAAAAAGAATTTTGATTAGAAAAATGCATGAAACTAATGTTCAAAGAAGAATAGAATGAAATTAGAAATATATAATGTGCTAAATGTTCAGAATGTAAAATAGAGCTCATTCATTTATTGTTTTAACACTTATTGAAGAAGTTTACCAGTCTTTCTCATTGATGACACCAGAAATACTTTGTTATTGTGCGTCTCTGAATCTCAGCTGCGGTCTCTGCCGTGTTTCTCTGCAGGCGGGCGCGTCCTCCATGTGGGCGTCATGCTGCGGGCTGCTGAACGAGGTGATGGGCACGGGCACGGTGCGGGCGCAGCAGCCGGGCTTCGGGGCCGGGGCCGGGCCCTTCCGTTTCGCCCCCAGCGCCGGGTACTCCACCTACCCCCCCACCAGCTCAGGGAGCGCCGGGCAGCTGTGCAAAGCCTGCGGACTGGCCTTCTCCGTCTTCAGACGCAAGGTGAGCGGACACGAGCGTGGGGGGGGCGAGAGAGGGGCGATGGAACGAAGAGAGGGGACGGTGGACATGCAGTGCTGAGATTCACCCACCAGCCACAAACGTTCTGCAATAAAAGGAAGCTGGTTTTTCACTGACTTCCAACCTAACAGCTTGTCCCCTTGTCAGTGTTAATCTACAGAACAACATACACAAGCTGGAGTGCTAACGTTTCCCTTCACAGTCGACATTCAGTCAGCTTTTTTGGCCGCGTCTGAGTTATGCAATCGTTGCGTGCAGTTGTAAGCAGAGACTTGCTTTTTATGGTGCATTCAAGGACACGGGGACATCCATAATTACTCAATCAGCCTCTGAATTGAGACCTGTTTCATTCTGAAAACCTGCTGGAAAAAATGTAGATTTGTTTATCTCATTTCACCGAAATTCAGCAAGTTTTTATTTTTGAGATAGAGATCTATTTTTTTTAGTTTCATGCATTTTTATATCGAACTTTTCATTATTTCAGTCACGAAATCCCAGTTATTCCAAGTTCTGTGTGCGCTCATGCAATTTTACAGCAACACGCAGTCATTGTGGCATTTCCCAGGTCTGTGGCATTAAACTCTGACACTGTGAGCCGAGCAGAGTCTCTCTATCTGACTGTCAGACACACTGATGAAAAAAAAATAATAAAAAAGCTGCTCCTCATCCTCTCTGCCTCACTTCACATCACCGGCATCTCCACACCAGTTGCCTCTCTGACGGCGGGTCGACTCCCATCCAGCTGTCAGCGTGATATTTTCATAGTGTTAAAAAAAAGAAGAGAAAATAGACCCAGGAGGAGATTACCAACAAATGATTGAAGAAAAGTCTCTGTTAGTGTGGAAATGTGCTTCTGGTGGACCAGGAGCACATTTGTGCACAAGTGATAAGGAAATGTTTAGAGCCGTGGCTGACCTGCTTTTCTGCCCATTTGAAGTGTCAATCTGCTCGGCTGCTCCGTATCAGGAGACAGTGTTAAGCCTGTGAAATGTCAAACATCACCAGGAGCTACAGATAGTTTGTTCCACTTTCCTCACCCGTTCCCTGGATCGACTGGGCTGCCGCTGTTACGTTCGGTGGCTCACGTTTTCTCTGTCACTGGAAGCTAATTTTATAGCTTCCTATCGAATGTCTTGGGATCAGTTCTTTAGGAAACAACTTCCTGTCACAGTTTGTTTTTATGTCATTCAGCTTCAGATACTGCAGGGATTCATTTCCAAGTCAAGTCGAGTGTAAACAGTTCGATCTGCTGTCAGAAGTCGCACATGACGAGCTGTTGGCGAGCGCCGCTGATCGGACCTCTTCTGTCTTCCAGCACATCTGCTGCGACTGTAAGAAGAGCTTCTGCGCGCTGTGCTCGGTGCTGCAGGAGAACCTGCGCTGCTGCACGACCTGCCACCTGCTGCGCGGCACCGCCTTCCAGCGGCCGCGGCTCATGCAGCTCCGCGTCAAGGACCTGCGCCAGTACCTGCTGCTGCGCAACATCCCCACCGACACCTGCAGGGAGAAGGAGGACCTGGTGGACCTGGTGCTGTGTCACCAGGGCGCCAGGGAGACCCCGCGGCCGGTGATGGAGGAGGACGAGGAGGAGGAGGAGGAGGACGAGGAGGAGGAGGAGGAGGAGGAGGACACGCGGGAGGAGGAGGAGGAAGAGGAGGAGGAGGAGGAGGAGGAGGACGGGGGGGACGCCACAGACAGTCTCCACTCGCTCCCCCACTCGCGGGCCGCCTCGCCGCCCTGCGCCACGCGCTCCACCTCTGAACAGTCGGTGCTGTCCGCCTCTCAGGGAGACGCGCTCAGCCCGAGTGACAGCTCAGGGACCACCAGCCAGGTTCGAGCACGCCGACACAAACACGCGGCAGGCGGCGAGCGTGCGGCTGCGCCCTGCGCGCACCAACACATCATCTGTCATCCCCTGATTTACATCCGCCACACTCCTTTCACATCTGTCCTCATTCTATCCAAGATAATTAATTTCAAAGGTGAATCCAACTTATTTACCGGTTTCAGACTGGATGTCTACAGCCTCCCGGGGGGGGGGGGGGGGGGGGGGGGGGGGGGGGGGGGGGGGGGGGGGGGGGGGGGGGGGGGGGGGGGGGGGG
>JAUESE010000098.1:8466070-8477588 GCA_032274725.1 Malacoctenus triangulatus
CAGAGGAAGCTGCATCTCAATGTTGCCGTCACAGTCTGATTTAGTGCCACTGCAGCAAATAAAGGCATTCTGGGTTTTCGCCTCTAGTGGGCGCTGTTGGAAAGGAGAAGAGCTTGGCTTCAGGGCTGACGGAGCCCACGACCACCACCACCACCACCACCGCCACTGGTCCTGCTGGTGATAAACGAGCATCAGCTTCTGTCTAGTGCAATCAGGTTGTTCTGAACCAGCAGATGTGGCCTGATCAGACGAGGCAGACGACCACGAAAAACAGTCAACACCCAAACAAATCTGTGAGGTGACTTTTTAAACAAGCCATCGTAGAATCTTTCCAATAAATACATCTTCTGTCATGGTTATAAACGGTACAAAAATACTTGAAAATAATGAAAAGTGAAACGGTACAAAGGGGCGGGTTTTTTTCTTCCATCTCTACACAACTTGCACAAGTGTCCTTCCTGTTGCTTCATCGTGTGTCGTCTTGTGCCGGTAAGAGAAGAAGTGGGAATTACTCAGAGGAGGCCCAGAGTATCTCCAGTGTAAAACACAGAAGATTTGGTGTATTAATATTACTTTGGAAGTGAAAGAAAATGACCTCTAGCAGCATCTGCCAGCAGGAGTCCGGGTTCTGAGGGGGGTGGGGGGGGGGGGTCTTGTCACAGGAGGACACATTTCTTCTTCCTCTTGTGGTTCCTTTGTTTCCGCCTGAAGGCCAACGCTTTCTTCGTGGCCTCTTTGAAAATGTCCTCCACGTTCTCCTGATATTTGGCCGAACACTCCAGGTACAGTTCAGCGTTCAGCTGCTGGCGGGTCTCCTCGCCCTGCAGGAACACCAAGAATCAGACCACCGCACGACGCTGATGCAGTGTGTGAGCACAACCAGCTCACAAGAACTATTGATCTCAAGGAACATTGCATCATTATTTCAAGTATATTTACAGATAAATTCAAAAAGTAGTGAGAATCAAGTCAATGTACAAAAATTGGAGGTTTGAGGTTCAGAGTGTTGCTCATGAACTCATTGACACATGCGGTGCCAGATAGGGCATCAAACCACCAACTTTTGGACCCGGGGTCATTTGGCTACATCAGAGAAGCCACTGCGGCTAATTAAACTGTTCTTGAGTAAAAGTGAAATGACAAACTTTTAAAGAAGAATCAAGTGACCAAAAAAACTACATCACAGTAATGTGAGAAGTAAACTATCACTTATACCAATGAGAGTATCATACTTTGAAGATTACTTTTTGAATACCTCCTTGTTTGATTTGGCTCTCAGTTCAGATTGTGAACGATATTCTTAAGTACACAATGAGAGGAGGAATGCTAAGGGTTAAAAATAATGTGTACACAACGGATCAGGTTCAGTCCTGCTCTTATACTGTTTACTTGAACCTATCCTTCCCCAATTTACAAGCCAAGTGTGCGCAAACTTGAACTGTAAAGCACAGATAAAGTGTTTGGTTTTACTTTTCTGTAGTTTTTATTAAATTTTTTGTGTGCTTGTTTAAAATGTACCTCATTTCAGTTTAAAAAAATTGGCACACAGGCTCTAAAACGTGTGTGTTTTCGTGTTTGGAGGATTGCAAAGCTGACCGTGTGGTCGCAACTTCTGGTTTGGGTGCTTCCTCTTGCACATCTCACTTTCTGTCCAGATCAGCTCACCGGCTCACAGATCACCTCATGCTTGCGCACTCCTCGTTCTCTCACCTGAATGTAAGTGATTGGAGCGAGGTCCAAGGCCTTCAGCCTCCTCACGCAGTCCTTGTCCTTCCTGAGGTCAGTCTTGCAGCCAATCAGGATGATTGGTGTGTCTTGGCAGAAGTGCTTGACCTCCGGGTACCACTGGGTGAAGGAGAGAACAACGCTGAGAGCCTGACTCAGCGTGGGTTGGATACTGGACTCATGGCGCCGTGCACGACTGAATTATGTGACCTCTTGACAGCTTGACTTTTCTGTTTGTACGCAGCGTTAAAATCACCCGACTGCACTGGGATCAAAGTCCTCAGAGACTCGAGTTAATCATCGGTAGAAGAATGCAGCCAACACCAACATGACAACATGACAATCAGTTCCACGCTGAAATTCGACGCGCAAACCAGAAAGTCCAGTTCCGCCAGGACATCCTCGTCCCTTTGTTCTCACGCGTGCAACGCAGCATGTTGTGTTTACCTTTATCAGGACATTCTCAAAGCTGGTGGGGTTGGTGACGTCGAAGCACACTAAAACCAGATTGGCCTCCTGGTATGACAGCGGCCTGAGTCGATCATAGTCCTCCTGCCCTGGAAGAACCAAAGCACAACTTCTGTATTTAGCTGCAGAAGTGCTCAGACGTTGCAACATGAGTGTAAATCAGCAGGAGGGCCAAGCGCGAGCGGAGCATAAAGACATGATGTGTGTAGATATGTGAAACCCACATCCTGGCGACAGCTTCCCTTCCAGCAAGCGCGTGGCGCCCTGCTGCCTCTGTGAAACAGATAAGTTGCCCACACAGGCTGCAGAGGGTTTTCCTGAAAACGAAGTGACTCAAAACTCTCCGGCTCACTTACAGTAGGAGGGCTGCGTTTTAACACGAATACTTTTGTTTCCAGGGGAGAAATGAAGACCTAAGTCGTGCCAGTTCACTGTCGACTCGGGTGTTTTTCTCACCCACACTGGTGGTAAATGAATACTCAATGTAAGGCCGGAATTTGCAGAACGACAGCAATTTCTTCATGTGCTAAAGGAAAAAGAAATTCTCCCCCATGTGATCATTTTCTAACGCTTTAACACCCTGCTCTTCATGTTTGTGGGATTAACTATTCATTTTTATTGCTTTTTTTATTCTGTGTTTTATTTCAGTGTAATTGTGTTTTTTTTTCTTCTGTTTCTGGGGCTCAGTGTATTATATTGTATTAACCATTTATTATCCACTCTGAAAGAAAGGCTAAATACTTGTCTGTATCATAATAAAGCCTCAAAAAGACAGTAAATCAACTGATTGTCGTAGTGAACATGTGCTGTGTTCAAATGTGGGGTAATATTTAAGATTTCATCCCTGAATAAAGCGATCTCTCATGCTACACTTATTAGTGTGTTGATCAGTTCCTAAAGGTTCAGTTTGAAGGTGTCAGGAACAGAGGCGACCTTTACCACTTCCTGTTACTGTTTCAGTGTCCGGACGTGAGGACAAAAGTAGAAGTGAATCTAAACCTGAACATTCTGATAGATTCAAAACTGAGCTCTCATCACAACAATCACAACACTGCTGACCTCTGAGTCAGCGTGTGCGGCTCAGCCACACAATGGACTGTGTTGTGTGCATGTATGACCACAGAGCTCTGCGTGCTCAGACTGTCTCTTCACAAGGTGAACTGTTCTTCGTGCTGAGACGGAGGAGTTTATCTTGGCCGCAGGAGATGACGGCAGTAGATTTTCTGTCCTGTTGTCTTACCGGCTGTGTCGTACAGGTTCAGCTTTATCTCTTTCCCTCCGAGATCGATGGTGGTGACATATTTTTCGAACACTGAAGGTGCATATTTCTGTTTGTTACAAAGAAAAGAGAGATTTTCTTCAGACAGCACACAGCACACTCATATTTCACATTCGGTCTGCAGATTTCAGCCTGTTTCCATGTACATCAGTAAATCAATAAACTCTGTCAGGAATTGAAGCTTCAACATGATTTTGGATTTCAAACAGCAGTTCAGATGAGTTTAAACATCAAAAATACAAATTTTCTCCTGAAAGTTTGCTTAAAATTCAACATGTTTAAATTGAATCTTTTCAGAAGATGTGAAGTTATACGAGTGCTCTTCTTACCTCTGGAAAATCACCTTTGGCATAAACCATCACAAGACATGTTTTCCCACAGCCTCCATCTCCCACAATGACAATTTTAAGCTCGTCTCCTTTTTTGGTGGCACCTCTGCTCAATTCCACACCGTTCTGGGTCATCTTTGCCTCCAGGAACTCAAAGCGGTGCCAAGCAGGACGGGGCTGAAGACTCTCGCTCCGAATTCAAGGTAGATGCATAACACGGGCTGAAGGTGGTGAAGCTATATTTGGAGTGGCTGAGTTGATTTACAGACTGTTTCAAGAGAGAGGAGCAGGCGAGCCGCATGTTGTACCAGGTATCTGAGTCTCTGCTCACCACTTCCTGTTCCTGTCACTCTGAAGCTGTTTCCAGCGGAGCCCCCACACCTCTCTCTGGTCGCATCATCAGTCTGCCGGCTGAGAGCTGAGTGCTGCGGCGGCGGAGACCGGCTCCTTCGACTTCCTCTCTTGCGCTCAAGTTTGCGTATTTCATTTTCTGGGTGGGTACTCGGTGAGAAGCTCTGCCTCCGCTGACCATGTGCATGTGGGAGACAGATAAGACTGATGGCATTCAGCGTTACAGCTGTGGTATTGCTGGCATCTTCCTCACACTGTTCACAATAACCAAAGGGAAAAATACTGTCTTCAGTGTGAAGTGTGATAGAGCTTCGTGGGGACGCTCAGAGGCCATGAGGCGCTCTGTGTGTGTGTGTGGACTGTGACCTTTGCCACAAGACTGTTGCCATAGAAACACATTAGCAAGCTGTCATTTCCTGTTATTTCTAAGATGGCTCCTATTTCCAATCAATGTATATGCTCATTGTATTGCTGTCATTCATACTTCCCACAGTGAGGCTGAAATGCTTCAGTTATTTTAATGGATGGATTGAAAACAGGGAGGAGATGATGGAGCCCGAATCAAAATGTGCTTCCAAGCAGCTCATTAGTATGCTGTGTTTTTTAGAGGAAAACGGGACATCTGACCCTCCTACTGATCATGCGCTGATGTGTCACTGAAAAGCAGATACTCATGTTATATATTGTGTTCTCAGCAAGGTGTCAGTCGCACATCTCTGTTCAGGGTGTCGACCTGAGCGCTGTGGTGACATCACAGATTGGGCGTGAGGACAGCCTATTCTCTCTCTCTCTTCCCAGGGAGTAATGTGTGGCGACAACATGTGTGGCGACAAACTACTGGAGCCGTCGGATTGAAGAAAAAACATTCAGAGGTGGAGTGTGCCACTTTATTAGAGCAGGATGAGACGCTGCTTCAGGACAGCCGGATTTTTTTCTCATTTGTGTTTCAGCTTCTCGGTGTTTCTCATCAGGAGTGCACGTCGAACACAGAGCCGATCTGATCTGTGATCAAAGACAACATCATCAACGGCTGGAGCTTTTCAGTCCAGGTGAATTCGAATTGTGAATTGGTTTGTTTGACATTTTTGTTTCCTCCTGATAAAAGTGAACGAACAACATTTTGGAGCCAATATGAACCATAAGGTTCAGCGACGAGTCACAATCAGGTGCTTCAGAGTGAGTGTCATGAGATAGCAGATCATAAGGAAGCAGCATGCATGATCAAACACACAAAAAAGGTTGGATTAAGGATTATTTTCATGGTGTGAAACATTTTAATCTGTCACAAAGACACTAGAAGAGAAGTCAAAGAAGAAAATGCTCAGGCTCAATTTCATTGAGTTATAGAATTTGGTTATTTGAGGGGTGGGAGAGCAAACGATTCATCTGTCCCTTTAAGAGAAGAAAGCTGACACCCTTTTCCTGTTTTTTTTCTAAACACACATGTACTTTGTCTACCAGGAATGCATGTATATGTATATACATGACTTCCCCCCCAACTGTTTCTCAAGGAAAAAACTCCAAAACCCTTGTCGTCATATTTGTACTCAAATGTGTGTGTTATATGTTTAAAGCATGGGCCTAAATATGACTAGTTAAACAATGACATTGCATTTTCAGTTTCCACAACCACAAAACATACCAATTAGTGAATAGTCTATTTATTTAAGCATCTCACAAAACACAAACATGTGAAAAATATAGTCAAATAATCAAAACCAAATGACAAATGCTAGTGATACACCACACATGCAGAGATCTATGAAGGAGAAAGAAGAAAAAATGGCGTTGTTTCAGAGGAATACAGTACCACCGGTCTGTGAGAGGAGCAAAGGGATCCTTCAGAATCCAGTGTGCCCACATATGATTAAAAAAACTGAGCTCCGAGGTTGCCTGATGTGATTTAGTGAGCCATCCGTCACAATCGAGAACCTGCAAGAACAACGACAGAGACCCCATCGAGCTGTGCGCTCGCCTGCTTGATTATTCTAACACCAAAGCCATCAGCCGTACACGGATCCTTGTGTGCACCATTTGCGTCAAGTACCCAGTGGCATGCGCACGACTACTGAACGATCCCTGTTTATCAAACATTTCCAGATACTCTAAAAAAAAAAAAAAAAAAAACACACAAAAAAACGAAAAACCCCAAAAAGAAAGGTGCTTGTTTGACTTGCAAGGTGAAACAGGCAGCCTGCAGTGTGGAATCGAAATAGCCTATAAAAGGATATTAATCTGTCCTGTCGGTACACAAAGTATCCACACGCACACACTCCCCTTTTCATCAACTGACAAACCAGGAACAATTGAGAAAATATTTCCCCCCGTGCAGAGAGACAGCTGTCCTGCTGAAGAGAGGCCAATCCCCTGTGTGGAATATTCCAGTCTGCTGTCAGAGGCAAAACTGAGTGCGCGCAACCCAGCGGGGAGGGTGTCTCTTTTTTTTCCCTCTCTCTATTTTTTTTTCTAGCAAAGGCCTATAAATAACCTAACTGGCTGATCATAACGCAAATCCGCACAAATAATGCCACACTTCCTTATTTGAGGCACAGTTAGACTACAAGTCCACATAATGTCGTCCGCGTTGCCTCAGAGGTGTTTGGTACGCGCAGTGAGTGAGGGGAAGGGAAGGCTGCAGCCTCGTGACCTGAATGCGCGCTCCTGGCAAACTGCAGCAGGGAGTGGATACCAGAAAAACAGGCCTCTGACACAAAGCCTGCGAATCCCTGTGTCCTCGTACGCAGCCAACACAGGAAAAAGGCGTGCGTTAAACGCACAGTCTTGCCTTGAGTTGCCGCATGGGGGTCTCTTTTACGCACGCCAAAAAAACGCCCCTCCTCCACCACCTTTCCTACGTTTTTCTATTCCACGAGGATGAAAAAAAAAGACACGCGGATCGCATCTTTGTATCATTTGATCTGCGTTTGACGTTGATGATCCACCGCTCTTTGTTTCAAGCCAGAGAGAGAGAGAGAGAGCCGACACGGAAGCCCGAAGCACCCCCGGGGATATTTTTTTTTTACAGCTCGACAGAAAAACAACAGGGCAGCTGCGGAGGATTCCTGTTGACCTTATATGGCAGTGTGGGGGTGCAGCACGCGCTCCGGCTCCCGTGGCAACCATCCAGAGCCCTCGGATTACCGCCGTTGCCAGGGCGAGTCAGCCCCAGCAACCAGCAGTCCGAACATACCGTGTGATTAAAGTTTCCATCATTTATACGCGCTGTCGACTGTTTTCTTGTTTTGTTTTGCGCTCCTTGTAAAAAAAAAAAATAATTCCCCCATTCTTGTGAAATCGTATCGCACGGTGGGTTTTTCTTGCCGATGCTCTGCCAATGTCCTCGGCTGAAAGACGCGCTGTTCCCGAGCCTCACCCAGTAATGGCGCAGCAACATTTCACAGCACAGTGCTCTCCTTTGTCTGCGAAGAAGCCATTTTGAAACAGAGAACAGCAAAAGAAACCATTGTACAGGCACAAACAGCACACGTTAAAACGCGTTTTACACACGAGGAAGAAGTGAAAAGCACAAGATTTCGGCCAAAAACAATTTCGTCTTCCTCGGGTAAACCTTGAAAGACAAATTTGGACGAATACTTAGTTTGCAATTTTAATACGAATTTGCATTACAAATCAAACTAATCCAGCCTATTTTGTTTCAGTCACGGGTAGTTGTTGTCTGTCCTCTCTGGCAATAAACTTACGGTAAGATGTAAGGTTAAAAAAAACAAAAAACAAATTGCTACAAAAAACAGTCGTTACCTTGCGTAACAAAATTTCCAGGGAGTTTTATGATGCTGCTCAGAGGGGGGAAAAGTCGCTTTTGAGGAGGTTGAAATCGGCTGCAATCCTGTCTTCAAGGAGAGAAGAGATGGTTTGCATATTGCCCACACAGATGGTGCCTGAAGATGCATATTCGCTGGCTGAGAGGCAAAGCTACCACACTGAGACTGACAAAAAAAAAAGTTCTGAAAAGAGCTCTATCTGTCGTGCTGCAGGATTTCTTCCTTGACAGGAGGCGCGTTTCTTGTCCCATATTAACGCCATTATTAGAAGATCCGAAGATGGAGCTGAAAACATTTCTCCTGTCCCCGCGTTTAGGCCTGTTAACTGCATTTCAACAAAGTGCCGAGGTAAATATTCTCACCATGAAAGTTCTCCCTGCAGCTGTTTCCTTTTTTAGGTTTGGCAGACTTTTGTTTTGAGTCGTATTAAATAAATAAAGAGAGAGGAAAAAAATAGCTACGTCACGTGTATTTTAGATATTTAATCGTGCCCTTGAAGCAAGGTCAAGCCAACGTTTACAGTTTGGACGCGTTCGGCTCCAACAAAGGCGAGTGGACAACACAAACCTGTCGTTGTGTCCTCTGTGGCGACAGTAACAAACATACAAGACGAGCCTGTGGTGTCAGTGCGTTGCTGTAGTGATAGGAGAGTGTTTAAAGCCATTAATCAAAGCAGAAAGGGCTTATCAATCAACAGTCAAATATACAATAAGCACAATAAAGTCGTTTGAGAGAGGCCAGAAGTTATTCACGGCCTCCCTTTTTTTTCTCCTCATCCGTGTTGCAGTG
This sequence comes from Malacoctenus triangulatus, assembly GCA_032274725.1. NCBI lineage: Eukaryota > Metazoa > Chordata > Actinopteri > Blenniiformes > Labrisomidae > Malacoctenus > Malacoctenus triangulatus. The sequence goes on from JAUESE010000098.1 coordinate 8,474,794, forward strand.
AAATATACAAACCTGGACACTAACATGTCAGCATGCCAGAAAACGTCTCTTTCTCCTCTCAAACAAAGCTGGGTATTACAAGAGTATGTGTGAGACAAAACAGGCTACAGCTTCAATAGGGCAGAAACAAATGACATTGCAAAATATTTATTAACAGTAACTGCATGCCTCACATTTCACATTATTAAATTATCGAAAGTGGAAAATGATTATAAAAGAGTTGAACTTACTCATTGCTACTCCTATCCTACAAGGCCATAAGTGCAATGCCAGCAATCTGCCATTACACATTTTGTCACTTCAACTGTGTTCCTTCCTCTCATATTTAACATTTCCAAAACCATAAAGCTGTTTATTCACAACATTTGGTTTCTTTTCACAATAAATATAATTATATGGGTGTGCCATGACCTAGTTAAGACAAAGATGGATTCCAGGCAGAGGAAAAAAGGCTCAAAATGTCACAGGGCATCACATCCAGCACATTCTCTTCCTTCTTCTCAATCCTTTAAAAGGAGCATTCATAGTTTTATCATAGTCCGTGAGAGATGAGGAAATCAAGTGTAAAGATCCCTTTTGGAACAAAGGAAACCCATATAGGCCATTGAGTCCTGTTTAAGGAAAATGGCTGCCGAGAGCGCTCAGCCCCCTCTCTCTGCTCTCTGTTGAAGGACTCCTGAGCCGTGCCTCTAATAGCAGACGGCTCCTCTGCCGCTGCGCTCTGATTGGTCCGCGCCGCTGCCGCTGTTAACCAGCCAATTGCCCGAGCACAGCGAGGAAAAAAAACATCAGGCAATGTCAAACAAACCCCAGTTTGCTCGACAACATACATTTCGACGGAGCAAGTGAATAAAAACAAAAAATGAGAATAAAAAAAAAATCCACTCGGCTTTAAAATAATTAAAACCCTCCTTGTTGTTTGTCAAATGCTGGAAAAAAAACTCCCTTAGCGACAGTTTGTCACTATTATCTCTGCTCGGATTGAACCGACTGGGATAAGAAAAAGCAAACAAACAATCCGCTGAATTCCGACACTTAAAGAAAAAAACTCAGGATGGCTCCGAAATTCGTGAGCGAACCTACAAAGCTTTGTTTTGTTTCCGGCTCCTTCTAACGAGCAGTCCCACTGACAGCCAGTCTCGGTTTTCCTAACAAACAAACAAAAAAAAAACGACACCGAAACGTCAAAGTTGACGAACGGTGACAAAACGACAGCTAAACTCCAGCGATCACAGCAGTTTTATCATCCCTCGGTGGCAGTTGAGGAGATATTACCCCCTGTGTCTATCTTGTGTTTGCCGTTTAGGTAAATGTGGTCGGCAGATTCCACACTAGAAATATCCACTCGATTTATAGAGAAAACTCTGTTTTTATTTCACACGCGTTCATTCATTTCAAACTATTAAATCGTTGTGATTCGTGCTGTTTGAAGGGATTTCTCAGAAGCAAAGCGTTAAAATATCGGTACAAATAGAGAGAAATTTGTAACGAAAGTGCGGCTAGTGTGGAAGGTGGGCAAAGCCTAGCGGTGTATTGTGGGAGAGACAGCAGCTACAGAGCAGAGGCACACACACAATATGTGCTGGCTCTCGCCGAAAAGGAGGCAGTATTCTTCAAGCTAAATCATGTAATGTAAGCGGCGCCAGGGAAGCGATTTCGTCTTTTCACCTATCAAGAGAAACACTCGATCGGGCGAACCATGTCCAAGCCGGGCGAGAGGACCAGATTGAACGAGGACCATGGCAGAAAGCTCAGTTCAAGTAAGCTGGTTCTTTTTTTCCTCCTCTTTCTCCAGCCCTCCTAATGCCTGTTTTTCCGTAAGTGGGATATACGCTAGATCCCATTTTCGCCCCTCACTTGGGTCCCCCCCCCCACCACCACCTCCCCTCCCCTGCTCCACGACCACCGACGCCACCTCTGACCGAAGTCATGCATCTGTAGCCGTTCGGTTGTTTCAAAGTGTCGCTGGGTGCTGCTGGCGGAGGGGGGGACGCCGCCGCCGCTCGCGCTCAGCCGATAACCGCGAGCTCTCCTCTCTCTCTCTCCCTCTCTCCCTCTCTCTCTCCCCCCTGTCGCTGCCTGTCGTCTCAGGTCTGGCGAACGGCATGGACAGTCATCCCGTGTGCGGCGCGGCGGAGAAGCGGAGTCACCACTGGAGAAGTTACAAGTTGATCATCGACCCGGCGCTGAAGAAGGGCTCCCACAAGCTCTACCGCTACGACGGCCAGACTTTCAGCATGCCCGTAAGTGGCGCCCCGCGACGCGGCGTGTGCAACGGCTACAATAGTAACCGAGGAGCCGACCTCCATGATAGGCTACGATGCGGCTGTGTTGCCGCGGACGGCACCGCGTCGGAGGGGCTCCGCTTTTTTTAATTTATTTATTTATTTGTTTTTTTTGCCAAACGGACGCTCCGGTCCGCGGCGGACTTTGCAACAAGTTTCGCCGCGTGTGAAGTTGTGAATGGGATGGATAACAGCAGCATTGTGCCCCCCTCCTCCTCCTCCTCCTCCCCTCTTCTCATCTTCCTCCTCTCCTCCTCCTCCTCCTGCAGAACCCCGGGATTCCTCCGGTGGACATCGTCCGGGACCCGAGGATCGGCCGTCTGTGGACAAAGTACAAAGAGACGGACCTCCCAGTGCCCAAATTCAAGGTATCCCCCCCCTGTTTGCTGTCAGAGTGGAGCAAGGTGCATGCTTGGAGTGTCGGAGGGTGTGTGTGGACCACACACACACACACACACACACACACACACACACACACACACACACACACACACACACACACACACACAC
>JAUESE010000098.1:8548932-8559017 GCA_032274725.1 Malacoctenus triangulatus
GACTCCGCCATTTTGCCGTATTATTATTTTTTTTTAAATATAGCTTTTACTAAAAATCCTACATATAGCACCTTTAAGTACAATACATATATTCAGTGATCTGTTTTAGAGGTTTATTTTAAGTTCTATCACCTTTATTTGCACTCTTTTGCGTTTTTTTAATGCTGGGAAACTTAAAAAATGTCTTCCATTGCTTGCTGTAGACAGCAGTAGCACAGTTGTGTTGGTGTGTGGCACCAAATCTAATCATGTAAAGCCAAACCATCAGTGCCGACCAATCAGAGAGCCTCATCGTGGCTGCAGTCTGCTCACAGCTGCTTCTGTTCCTGTGAAAACTGAACCCCATCGATCGTCACCGACTCACCTTTCTTCGGAGCCGGCGCCGCTTCTGCCGGTCTCTCCTTGGACTTCTTCGGGACATCGAAGGCGTCTTTCATTCGGGACACTCTCACACTTGGGCTCTCCTCGGCCACTCGCGCTGCAGCTTTGGGCCCTTCGGGTTTGACCCGGCCCTGCTGCCGCTGCATCTGGTTTTTCTCCCTGATGATCACCGCCACCGGTTTGTACGAGTCCACCTCGGGGCTGCTCGGATTGGTGATGTTTTTGTAGTTGTGGATGTCGTTGCTGACCTGAGGGCAGACTTTTTCCTGGTACGTGTCTTTTTTCCATAAACAAGTGGGTCGTTCGATTTCGTTGTCAGGAGCGTAGAGAGTCTCAGGGGGGGCAGAGTGGTTGGGGGGCTCTCTCGAAACGGGTGGAGGGGAACATTTGAATCTGGATCGTCTCTCCTGGAAAACTCTCCTCTGCAGCATGTCCAAGTCCTCCACGTCCTCGTCCGGCGACAGCTTTTCCATGCGCGTGCAGTAGTCGTAGTCCACCATGTCTCCGTACTGGTCGTCCATGCGGTCCAGGGAAAAGTAGTCCCAGGGGCAGAGGTCCACTGACAACCGACGGGCATTATTTGGCACGAAGTAGGTGCCTTTTTCATCCCACAGCTGGCACATGTCCTGATTGGTTGGCGCGTTGCCCAGAAGGTCCTTGTTGAAATGAAAGGTGTGCCTCCTCTTGACCTTCTCCTCTGACCGCGCTTGACTTTTCTCCCTCTTTTGCACGTCTGTGGACTTCAGCTGAGCGGTTTTCAGCTTTATAAAAGGATTTTTGGGTTTTTTGGGGACCGGTGGTGGCGGCCCTTTGACTCGGGGCTTTTCCACTAGCACGGGCTCATCCTCAGCCTCGCAGGAAGTGGGCGTGGCTCTCGGCGCCGCTTTTGGCTCATCTGTGTTTACTTGTGCTGCTGTCGCTTTGCTTTTCGAAGGCAGCAGGTAGGTTAGAGGCGGGGGCGTGACCACGGCGGAGAAGCACACGAGCTCACTCTCCCTCTTCAGGCAGGCGACCTGCCTCTTCCCTCGGTGGTCTTCATCGCCCGGCAGAGCCGCGGAGGGGATTTCGTCGCATTGTTCCAGCAGAAACAAGGGACTGTCCTGCAGCTGTGTGAGCGTGGACTCGGGGGTCTCGAGTGGCACAGCGTCGCCAGCTCTGTCAAACACTTGGCCGCCATCTCTTTCGGTAGTCGAAGAAGGCGCGTCTCGGGTTTCTGCGTCAGCTCTAGCAGACTCGTGCTGTCGGCGCCTCTCCACGTCTCCTTCCTCTTGTCCTCCTTGTCTCGCGCGCCCTGAGCTGTGTCTGTCTTTGTCCTGATGACTGGGAGCCGACGGTCGCGCCCGTCTGCCGGTTCGGTCTCCGGCGTCCGCGCGTCCCCCGCCAGTTGTCCCGCTGCAGCCAGCTTCGCCCTGACGGCCCCCTTTTAGCTGACACCTGCTGCCTGTCACTTGAGCCGTTTCCCCCTCAATCCCGGCTGCGGGTGAACTCCCGGCACGTGCGCCGGCTGAAAATGTGTCAGAGCCTCTTCTGCTTTGCTTTCCGTGACCTGTTTCACGACGCGTATTCTCACCGTTGCATGAATTGCAGTTTCCTTCACTGACTCTTCTTTTAGTAGATGATTGGATCTTTTCTGTCATTATTCCAGTCTCGAAAACATGATTCCCCGTGTCCGGCGACGTCCACGCGTCATCCTTTTCCAGGACAACGAAGTCCTCCTCGTTTGTTGGATTGTGTGAAGCTGTCGGACGCGTGGTTTGAGTCTCATGATCGGCTTCACTGTGATCGTTTCCCGACGTCTTCTGGCTGGCCCGACCCTCCATTGCTGCAGTCCCAGGACAGGCCACAGCCCTCTTCTCAGGTCCGCGCTGGATGTGTGAAGTTTGTCCTGACTCCTTTGAACTCTGGACACTTTTTGACTCCCCTGCAGCCGAAGTGGCACTCTCCGTGTCTCCACCCACCCACCCTACCCCGGTGTTCACAGGGCGCTCCGGCCGGTGCCGAGGCCTGATTGGCCGTCCAGTTTGGGGGTCTGTACGTGCAGGAGTGACAGTGAGCTCCCCCGAGTGCTCAGTGGCCAGATCTGTGACACTGATCCCACTGATCCCATCGATACTCTGAGGGATTGCAGAGCTGCCCTCCTCCTGATCTCTGCTCCCATCTCGCTCCGCGTCCTCGCCGTCCTCCGAAATACTCGGTGTCTTGCTGTCTTTTTCGGACACTTTCTCCAGTTTCTGACCCATGACTGCCGTCCTGCCACAGCCTTGGGAGAAGAGAAGCACAAATGTCACGAGAGGTCAGGGGATTTATAAGCGAGCCACAGTGACGCAGCGAGAGGATGACTTGCATCCCCGTCGCAGTGGAATGAAATCACACAACAGGCTTCGTCTCCTCTCTTTCACCGCCGTGAATCTTTCCCTATTTTCGTATATTATTCTGTATGGCGCACACTTGTCCTCCCAAGGCCCCTCTATCTATCGCTCCCTATTCTGTCAGACAGGAATGCAGTGGTGGCTATAATTAAAGTGGGTTCGACCGTTGCCAGTGAGTCAGGAGGCCAAAAAAGAAACAAGACAAGTTAGATAAGAGGTCAGCTGCCAGGTGCCAAGGTCAGACAAGAGAGTCGGAGTGAATACGACCAAAGACCAGCTGACAAATAAACAAATCCCCGAAAATTCTCCAGCCAGAATGAGGTGGAGGACCTGACGATCACGCCTCTTTGTGAGACACCAGTTCAGTTCGGCGTGCCTCCATTCTGACTGCATGTTTACGGCTGTTTTGGTGACGGGGGGGCCACGGAAAGGTCACCTGGAGTACGTGAGTGAAGTCACAGCGGCTCTGAATTGTTCGGCCCGGCGTCTGATGATGGCAGAGTTTAACCACGGACATGATTGATGGTGCGAGGAGGATTATTACAAAGGGAAAAGGGCTCATCGGGCTTTAGCTGCATGTGACACGCAGACAGAGTATTCCTGGCTGATAAACAAGGACTCAGGCGCTGACGAGAAGCGCCAAAACAGTGTTTGTTTGGCGTGAGGTCTTCTTTTTAGAACGGTACACCTAAACTCACCTCACCATCAGTCACAGATTAACAGAGGAGTCGCCAGCGTCCGTGTTATGTTGGCGACGCTCCGCTTTGTTTGCTGTGACTGCAGAGAGCGACTCCACCCACAAAGCTGGAAAGTCTGAGAAGCATCAGATCACTGAGAACTCTTCTGTTATCACAACAAACACATGAATAATTAAAATCAGTCATTACGTGGATTTTTTTCATGATTATATCTGTTGTTGGTGTTTTTCTTTCCAAATTGCAACTTTTTTGTCATTATTCTTTTTGATTGTTTCCAAATGTGTCTGGTCAGTTCTTTTTCTGCATGTGCGTGTATAACTTGGTTATTTCCACCTGTGTATTGTCAGCCCCCCTGCCTCTTTTCAGCATGTATACCTCAGTATGTCTTCATCTTTGTCGTGTCTGTTTCTGCTGTTTATTCAAAACGTTGAAATGTTTTCAAGGTTTTACTTGTATTTTCATTCAGAGCTAAAGTTCTCCTGAGGTTCCTTTGTCCTCTGCGGTCCTTCACACTTCCCCCCTGACAAAAAGTTCAGATTAACACCTGCTTATCCTTAATTTCAAATTTACAATCTGATTATGTCAGATTGCGCATCACTTGCTTCCCTGTACAGGAATAGACGACGGGGACGATGGTGTTGAGTCGCGGCCCTGGACGACTCGAGTCCAGTTCGTTTTCTATTTGAACTAAGGGAGGAGCCTGAAATCAGGTTGGCTGCAAAGCTTGGCGATGACTGAATCTGTTGATTTACTTGATGCTGACCAACTCAACACCTCTGAACAGAGCAGCTCGAAGTTAAAAAGTAAAGTAAAAATAAAAGAAGATGATAATAGTTTAGGAGGAGATCTGAAGTGTGAGTTGAGAGTCGGAAGAAAAACAAACGGGCCAGAACAACAACACCCTTAACGTTAATCGTAAGCAGTTACATCTCTTATCCTGCTGTAATTATTGGATTAAATAAATGAGCTCAGTGAGGGGGTACTGGAGTTCATGTGATGCCAGCGCTGGGCCACCACCTCCTCGCCTCTCCCTCCTGGAGCCGTCCTGCTCTCACCACACCATCGCCTGTCGTCCCGCGTTCCAGAGGAAGCCCGTCGACTCGACGGACGCGTACTCTCGCAGCTTCGGTGCTTCTGCAGGGTTATTTTTGGGAGGGATGTGTTATAATGGCAGCAGTGGGAGGCGTCTGTGACGCCGGCTCGTGACCCCCCCCCCCCCGCTGGTTCTCCCTCTCTGTGACTCTCATGCTTTCAATCGTGAGCACAAAGCTTTATGAGAGACTTGTGACCCAGAGCACCAAAACCATTAGCCGGTTGCATCTGGGCGGACTTGTTTTTCTCAGTGAAAACACCGTGAGAGCGCTCGCTTCTGCAGTAAAGACGTTCAGTCCACATTTTTAGCACACTGGAACAAAAACACTGTGTCATGTAAAATCTGATCAGCTGGTAAAAATAAAAAGAACAGAGTTAGTGATAAAAAGCAAACGTGTTTTGCCATTTTTACATGGCTTACTCAACTTATGTAACACTGAGCCATTCATGCATATGTATTTCAACAGAGGGAAAGTTTTGAGTGGAATGAAGCTACAGAATCATACACATTTTGACTGACATGAACAATCTTTTATCAAAGTGTGCAACATTTACTGCTGAATCTTGTCAGATTTGATCAATTCTGAAAACACGCAGTTCTGCAAGTTGACTAAACAACAAGTGTCACATGCATCCCCATGAACATTTCCAGCAAAAAAATGTTACTTATCAAACTTTGATGTTCCTTGCAGCAATTATCACAGTCTCGAAGCCATCATGACAACTTCCCTCCAAACAGTTATGAGCCCAAAGTGTAATAAAAAGACACAAAGACATCGGCGCCTGAGAGAGCAGAGCAGGTACTTACTGAGGCCGTCGTCCTGCAGGACTTCGCTCTTTCTGGGAGAGCTCCTCTCCCGCCGTCACCTGCCTCATGTCGTCACATTTGACTTAACCCAATAAAAGTCTCCGGGCGCCGCGTCCTTTCTGACAAAAGAGCAAGTGGAGGCCGCACGGATTCACCGCCACTCAAGTTACCGCCCAGCTTCCTTTCAGTTTTGGAACGATGAACCTCAAAACTCGTGAGAGGAGCTTCACTGCACCTACAAACAACTGGACTCCGTGTCGAGTTTCTGCAGAAAATTGTTTATTCCCATGATAAACCTTAAACTGGACACCATTTTAACAAAATGTAAAAAAAGTGCATACACATAGACATTGGCAATGTACAGTACGATACACAAAAGTCAACAAAAAAACAAAACAAAGAAGATAACTGAGAACGGACTCCCAGGGAGGTTTGACTGTTTCCATGTTCCTCCCAAGCTCACATGCTTCTGGGCAGACTTGTGCTCTATAAATACACTCAATAAATACCTGCCCCCCCCCCCAACCTTTTTATTTTTTTTTAAGTTACAGTATGTCTTAATGTCCCTCGGTGCCTGACTTGTAAGGATTGTCATTTTGATGTCTGCTGCCTGCGACCGACGCAATAAAAGCTCCAGACGGGAACCGCTCCGACGACACGTCCGGCTGAATTATGATCCATAGTTTTAGTTTCATGTTAAAATCGCTGTGGTACAAACACGAGAACTTCATTCCAAGCATTTTTTCTCCAAAACACAGTAACTTTATCTGTACTTTTTCTTAATATTGACCGCGTCTGCAAGCTGATGCACTCGAGTTTTGTCGAGATAAAGCAAACGACAGACCGGCTCAACTTCCAAAAGTGAAATCCAGACGAAGCAAGAAGTAAATATAAAAGGATCCTTCTCATTCCAGCAAATCATGGTTCTTCAGCCAGCTATTGAACCAATACAAGGTACCACAATACCAAACGAATACTGTAGCATTAGAGGCTATAACTGAATGGAAGTCCATCAAGCATGAGTGTACTGAGGGGCAGGAGGCTGCTGTGGATGGGCGCGTGTGTGTTTGCATACACTAGAATATGTGCTGAGGAATATGTCGCGAGGAAAAACGGTTAGAACTGGGAGTGAGGAGAAGTGATGTACAAAAAGCCTGACCGTCCACACACTCACACTCACACACACTCCCTCAGAAACTCTGCGAAGCCCGTGACGCTTTGTGATGGAGCTAAGGCCGAGGTTAAGGCACTTAAATACAAAATCAATTCAAAGCATGAGGCAAAAAAAAAGAGAGCCAAATTTGCTGCTGCGGTCTGGTGACAAACAGTTTGGGTCTGATGGATGTAAAGCAGCCTGTCAAAGCCGAGAGCAGTCGACCAGATCAACGAACCAGCACAGAATCAGTTATTTAGTTTAGGTTAGCCTAGCTTAGCTTGGAGGCTGAGGAGTTTAGATTAACCTCCTTGAGTTAGCTTAAAAAAAATGGAGTTTAAGTTAATCGAACCCAGCTTAAAGACTCGGAAATGTAGCTCAGCAGAGTTTGAACAGTAGAGAGTTTAGTTTAAGTTCAGCGCAGTTCTCATGTTAAGTTAATCACAGTCCAAAAAAAACAAAAAAAAAAACTTGAAAGTAGTTTTTTTGTCCAGTGGATTCAACAAAAGAACAATAAAATATTTGGTAAATAGTTTTATGAGCAGTTGCTTTCACTCTTCAAGCCATCCTGGATGTCGCTTCATATTTAAATATATTTAAATTCAATCAATTAACTTTTTTGGCAAAAAAAAGAGAAAAATATAAAATATAATCAATAAAGAACATCAGTCATTAACAATATCAACCTCTTCATTCCTTCCATTTCCCCACCATTCGGACTCAGTACCTTTTCAAAGGTGTATAGTACATGTAAGTGCTTCATGTTACCTAATGCTCACGTGAATCCAGTTTAAAGACACCAACATGTCTCATCTAATGAGCGGAGCAAACCTGCAGCTCCCCTGGATTCACGGAACAGGAGACGCTTTGTTGTCCGTCTCAGTTCCTGCTGATCGAATCACAGAAAAAAAATCTGAAAAAAAAATACACGATAAGCCCGAACTTTAAAGGAACTAAATCATCTGCATTCATTCTTTGCACAGTTGTTTTGTTTTTGTCTCTCCTGAAGCGCTCAGATCTTTCAGACACAGTTAAATAAACTTGCATGCTCGTTTTCCTGCATTACGAACAGGAATCATTCGGTTCCGTTCCAGAACATCCAAAACAACAAGACGGAAAAAAACGACAGAAGCAACGAAAGGAGATGAGAATGAGGCCCAAAGGAACGTGTTGTACAACAGCAACTTTGGATCAATGGCAAAACTTTAAGACAGAGTCGAGTTTACACATGTAGCTCGCACTGAGACTACACAACAATAAGCAGGGAAGATGTAAACTGCTTCAGGCTGCTCTATTTCTCTATCCTTTCAAAATAAATAAAGTCTTGTGGAATATTTTCTGACTGGTGATGAGATTAAAAAAGGAATTTTACTTTTATCTTGACATGAACTTTTGGCTCATCTGACAGAAAGTCCTGCTGCCGACTGAGGCTTTTGGAATCAAACCTCAGAGCAGGCAGAGCCTCGGGCCACGCCCCAGTGAGCTCTACTGCTCCACCAGGTTGGGAACCACTGAAAAAACCCTCAAACAAATACAAAATAAAGGACGAACTATAGTGAACGCTACAAACAAAGCGTGTAGTTGCATTTATGACACATGCTGTAATTCTTTCCAGTTTGTGTGCTCGTACTGATTCAGACCGATGTAGTTTGTTTTTTTGTGTAACATGCAGATGTCAACAAAAAAAACCATCAGTCTCAAAGCGTACTGTGGCTATAGATCAGAAATACGTCTGTGCTCCACGTGAATGGATACGAGAGTTGTGCTCAGGTGCGAACTGTAAATAGAACTAGTGTGCGTGTATTTAGGGAAAGGTAGCCCAAGTTGTTTCTTCCTGTATGTGATCAAAAAGTCAAAAAAAAAATGAAAGAAGCAGAAGCCACGTTTCTCTTCTGGCAACCTGTGAGATCGACGGCCGCGAAAAAGCACGACGATGGCGTGATATGGCTTCAGTTACATCAGAAAAACACTCTGACCGAGAGAGAGAGTTGAGTCGCTTGGTGAGTCGTTCTCGTGTCTCCAGTCTTTCCTCCAAGCGTGGCGAGGAGCTTGAGTCGAAGCTGAATCGAAACGCGCCAAAGACCTGTAAAATAAAGCCAGCTTGTTTGGCGATGGTGATCTCATGCGTGGGCTAAACCGAGTGCTTTAGGTACACGATTACATCAGCTTCACTGTAGGAGGTCGGGGTGAACCAGCCACTGAGACGCGAGAACAACAACTAAAAAAAAAAGAAACAGTCTTTGACCAAGCAACAGTCCGAGACGCTTGTGGTCCGAGGTACGACGCTTTACGAAGATGCATAAAAAAGGCTCGCATGTGGTCAGGTTGGTTTTTTTTCTTCTTCCTCTTTAAAAAAAAAAAAAAAGAAGTCACCCTCTCATCATGAAACGCCCCGTCGGGATGCGAAAAAGCAGCAGTAGAAAGAGAAGCAACGTGAGGTGAGGATCTCGGTGACGGAGTGACGACAGAGCGGCTGGACAGATCCGACCGTCGGGGCTTCTTCTGGAATACTGTCGATAAGTTGGATTGCAAAAACAAACAGTAGACTCGACAGAAGCGGATTGAAATTTTTCCTTTTCGACATTCACGCGCTCGCTGGAGCTTTCTCAGGAGTCCGCAGGAACCGAACCGCCACAACAACCTGCCTTCAGAAAGGTACGAATGGAAACATAAGGCTCATCTCCACTGGGATGTGGGGAGGTGTGATGATCCTGCATGTCTTCAACAAGGTAAATCTAAGGGACAGGACAGTGTTGTTGTCCTGCCTTGACCTCGAGGAGCCCCCCCCCCCCCTCCCTCCCCCTCTGAGTCTGTTCCAGGGGCCCTCTGGAAAACGCAGCTTGTTAAAATAAGAGCCACAAGGCCGAGACGATCCAGCAGAGGTCAGCGCAGAGCTTCGTTTCCAGCACCGCCAGCCGAGGTTTCCAGTGTCCCCCCTCCCTCCCTCCCTCCCTCTCCTCCCTCCCTCCCCCCCGGCTCGAGTCGCTCCGCGTTAAGGCAGGGGCCCCACCGGGAGCTGGCCCTCCATGGCCATGCTGGGCAGCTTCTCCAGCTGCTCCGCCCTCTGCCGCATCAGCTCCAGGCCGAACTCGATCCCCAGGCCGGGCATCTGCAGCTGCGGGAGCTCCACCGCGCCGCCGCCGGCCTGCAGTTTCAAACCCCCGGCGTCCCCCGTGAACGCCCGCTCCCCGCGTTCCTCCATGTCCTCCGGCGCGCCGCCGTCGGGCGGCGTCTCCTCGCAGTTCATGGGTGACACCAGTCTCTGGCGGCTGGTCAGGGGGCCGCAGGTGAGGGCGGGCGCGCAGGTGGCGCAGCGGTACAGGTGGGCGCAGGGCTGCACCAGGGTGACGGCGGCGCTGGGCAGCGGCGGCAGGAGCGGGGCGGACGCGAAGGTGGTCCCGGGCGGGTCGATGCATATGGAGGGCACGGTGCAGTGGCGGGAGGGGTTAAGGCGGTGAGAGCGGCCTCCGGCCGGACGGTCGCAGCGCCGCCCTTGTGGCAGACGCATGCAGTCCTTGCAGGTCTGATAGGAGGGCTTCACTTTTAAAGGGTTTCCTGCACTCGCACTGTCCTGAAAGGGTCGA
>JAUESE010000098.1:8568885-8584805 GCA_032274725.1 Malacoctenus triangulatus
GCCACAGTGGAGACACGACAGAACCAAAGATCTTACCTCTGGTTATTTTTCCTATCATCGTCACTCCCGAAATCCTGAAAGAAACGTAACAAACATCAGAATCACAACAACATTTGGCTGGACACAGATCACACCGTGGAGGAAAAGATGTTTTGTACTCACAACAGCAACAATATATTTTCCTGCTATTTTCATCATTAATCTCTTCAGTGTTTGGACCAATGAGCGCTCTCCATGACCAGCCAGTATGTACTGAGGCTGCTCTGTCTGCTCTTAGGCTGTCCTTTGGTATTTTAGAGTAACTCTTACAGTCTGAAAGTTTGTTTGTGGGTAAATGTTGGCAAAACTCGAGGCTTCCTTGATTCTGTCGACCATAAAAATATGAGGATTTTTCTTTAGATGCAGAAAATCGAAGGAATGAAGAAGTCAGATTCTAAGTCGTAGTTTCAAACAATACTGTTAATCTATTTACTCCACAGACCAATTTGACCAGTGAGTTCAAGTGCCTCTTCCAGTTGGAGTGAAACATGGCAGCGCCTCCTGCTGGTCCCCCCTGGTCAGCACTGTGATCTCATCTGTTATGGCAGCAAACACCTCGATCCTCAGGACACCTTCAAAGGGCCAAAATCCAGCAAAAACACCCCCTAAACCCCCCCCCCCCCCACCCCAAACTATTTCTGCAGACTCGTGCAGAAAAGGTGAGCTGGGGGTGATCCTTGGACCCCTCTTATCACCCTGGGAGGGGGGGGCACTGCTTGTTTTTGCTTCTCAGCTCAGTCAGCCCACTTCAAAGCGACTTAAATCCACCTTCCAAAAAGCAGAAACCGGAGCTGTGATCACCTGGCTACAATTCAAAGCCCATTTTCCAAAGACTCGTTTTTCTGCTGATGACATTCAAGTTTACAGACGGAATATTTCGCCTCTCTGCTTCAAGCTTCACTGAAACGTCCTCAAATATTTATTTAGCGTTTAAATTCGACAGACATTAAAAAAAAAAAAACAAGTGATTGTTTTCCTCTGTCTGAGGCTGTATCCAAATAGGGTTAGGCTTCTGGCTGGAAGCCAAAAACAAATCACACAATCGTGTGTTTAAATAAAACATTCATTAAAGTTCAACACTCTCCAGAGCAGCACTGGTGCCTAAACTGCCGGATCCCAGTTAAAGTCCCTGAAACTGTCCAAACACAATGTCAACAGCAAAGGAGGGGTGGTGGGTGGGTGGGGGGGACCTGAGTGTTTGTGCAGCAGCAAAATGAACACTTTGTCTTGACAGCTCAAGCCAGCAGCCCCCCTCCCCCCTCTGCAGGATTGTGTTTACAAATCCGCCGCCACACCAGCGCAAACAACTCCCCCGCCGGGGAACAACGCAACAAAACACCAAGTTCACGGGGCGGCCGGCCGGCCGGCTCCGTCGGAAGTGAGGTGAACCCCGGAGGAGCGAGCAGCACCCCGCCTGTGGAGGTGCTGGCTCCCGCAGGCGCGTCCCTGGTGTTTCCTCATAGCGCGCGTACAAAGACCCAGCCCCGGCGTTTCCACTCACCTCCCCCGCACTGCTGTTGGTCGTGCTGGCCGAGGATGCTACGCTGGGGGTGGGAGAGCGCTGCAGTGTCACCAGGGCCATGGTCGGTGGGCTGCAGGAGAGGAGGAGGAGGAGGAGGAGGAGGAGAAGGGGATGGGAGGGGAGGAGAAGGTGGAGCGCCTATCCGGGGGAGATGCGCCGCTGAGATTGTCTCTTGTCACCGGGGAGAAAATGCCTAGTCAGTCTCTCATCCAGCAGCACCTGACTCCGCAGCCCGGGCGGTGCTCCGTCTCGGCGCGGCTCCCTACGTCCTCTAGCGGAGTCCCCGTGCGCGGAAAGTGGCGAGAGAGCCCCCCGGTTGGTGGCGAGCGAAGCCCGGACCCCGCGTTTTCATCGCCGGTGCGCAGTCAGACAAACAAAACACGGTGCAGGTTGAGAGCGGGGCAGAAATGACATGCAGCTTTACCGGCGGCTTCTGATTGGCTGGCCTAGTTCGTATGCGCGCTGTCATTGGGCCAATGTTGTCAAGGTGACAGGCCAGACTAGGAACTCCCAAATACAAACGTTGATGGGTTTTATTCTGAAACGCACGAAACGACACAAAAACAGCAATAACGAAGAGATATTAACATTTATTGTGTTGAGGTTCTTTCATAAATTTTATTTATCATCTGAGGAATGGAAAAACAAATAAATAAAAAATAATTTTCAACAGTAAAGGGATATGTTGGGTCTGTTTTCATGACTGAACTTGAGAAAAATTTGACAATCGTCAGAGCTATTTTTAAAATCTAATGTCACCAATCTTTTATGTAATCAAACCTAAGCTTACAGTCCATGCAAACGCATGAGCCTTTAAAACTCAAAGCGCTGTAGATTGTCTCATCTGCACCACTCAAATTGTTTATTGTGCTTCTTTGAAATGTGCAAGTTCGAGTTTGACAACCTCAGACCAGGCAAAGCCTCATTTGGCCTACATTCTGTTATTGCCGTCAGTAACAAACCATTTTCACCCAGTTATTCACTTGACCTATAAATTCAGTCTATCCAGCACCTTTTGGTGCACGTTCACTCGGACTGAATGATCGAGGTGGACTCCAGCAGACGTCTGCCCAGGGTCTCGATGGGTAGGAGCAGGGACGCGACGCCAGCCAGGAGGGAGCAGCCACAGTACAGCGCCAGGGTCAGATACACCGAGGTCCTCAGCATCACCTGCACACAGGAGACAAAGTTTCAGGAGCCGAGCCATGAAAACTGTAACGGAGGCATTGTTAAGTATTAATAAACAACTTAAACACTACAGAGTTGGTTGCAGGCCTCACATGAGTTCTCAATCTTTTTTTTTTTAATCAAACTATTTGTGTCAGAGTGCTCTGTGTACCTGAGCCACGAAGGGTGTGATGAGGGCACCCAGCCTGGAGAATGCGCTGCATGTCCCCATTGCTAAAGCTCTGCTGTCTGTGGGAAACACCTGAAGAACAAAAAAAGAAGGGTGAACTGAGACACGTACAGTCAGATTACGGATAAAGTTCAGGTAAAAGCAACTCGCACTTCTGATGTGTAAACAAAAACGGCCTGGAATCCTCCGGAGATGAAGGCTCTGGCAATGAAGATGAAGACTGTGAGGGCTTTCCTGCAATCAGAGTCACAGAGACAGATAATGACATTAAAACGATCTGCTGTCGTTTCCGATTGTGTTTGGAAAATCAGCCTTACCTCCCGATACAAGCGTATAAAGGCAGAATGCTTAATGAAAACATGAAAAAACCCAGTGCCAAGCTTTTCTTCCTGCCGATGTGTTCAATTGCCCCAAGAATGACCAGGAGACCTGGAAAACACACGCAACGCAAACGGCTGCAGTCAACAAGAAGACACTGTGGGTACAGTAAGACTGTTGTATAGTGATGAATGGATATTCAAGCTATGCAATAGAAACCTCTGTACCTGGGAATTCAGCAACAGTTGTCCATAAAAGGTCTTTATAATCATCTTTTGTCAAAAAGTTACACTCCAGGCTGCAGTTTGGTTCAATCTTGGCCCCTTGAGTAGCTGGAAGGTACAAAAAAAAAATGTTTCTGCACATTTCGGTCATAATTTAAAAGCGATGAAGGAGCATTTACATGAAGGAAAACGTTACACACTTCCACATACGTCTCCATCTTGGAAGAGCTCAGTGGTCAGCAGGACAATCCCATAATAGCAAAAACCATTGGCAAACCTGCAAGAAAACAGTGTTGGAAAGGTTGTGGAGCCTGGGTGGACCCTCCAAAATGTTTGTTTTCAGACACTTCAGGACAAAAAATATAAAGCAAAAAAAAAAAAAACAAAAAAAAGAGACGAACCATATGAACCACAACAAGACAGTCGTCTTGCAGTACTGAGGAGAGAAGAGATCCTTGATCTGTCCACGATTATTCTGTGAAGGCAGACAGAGAGAGAGGGTGATGACAACAAAAGTAAATATTAGTTTCCACATTCCCTTCATCATCACACTCACCTGTACACAGGAAACTATTCTCCCCAGAGGCAACGTCTTGCCATTTTCTTTCGCAATGCGTGTCAAAGTTTTGATGGCCTTGTCCGTTCTTCCCGTCAACAAGTCAAAACGAGGACTTTCAGGGAGCCACTGCCAAACACAGACAGGTCGTCAGTAAAGTTTCTTTCACTACTTTTTATTTCTTTTTAAATTGAGGACCAACGTACTTACGGTGCAAAAGCAAATAAAAATCACCAGTGGGATGGTGGACAGACCGAGCAGCCACCTCCACCCCAGAGTGGGCATCACCAAGTAGGCCAGGAGGACCTCAAGCAACGAACCGATTGCCCAGAAACACTGATGAAACAAAAAGATGTGCATCGTCCCACTCATTCAGGGCAGGGATTTAATTGTCATTTTGCGTTAGTAAAGTCTACACAGTAGCTTACCGCGATCAGCATGACACAGATGCCTCTCGCCTTCACTGGAAGGAACTCCGAGTACAGCGTCACCCTGGAGAGAGACCTCATGTTTCATGTGCACTTCAAGTTTTCATTGCAGTATCTTGTAAAAAAAAAGCAAACACTGAACTTACGACAGAGGAGTTCCTCCGATACCAAAACCTACAAGGCCACGTAGAACAAAAAACCAGCCGTAAACTGGAGAGAAGGCACTCAGGAAACCAAAGTACAGAGTCCACCACATAGAAAAGGTCAGACCCTGTTCACCACGGAAACATAGAACAAAAACTTCATTATGTGTTACAGTCACTCGGATGTGTGATTGAAACCGAGATGAGACTCACAGTTTTCCTGCCGAACTTGTCGCTGAAGTTCCCCCACGCCGGTGCACCGAAGCCCATCCCGATGAAGACCACCTGAGGTGCAAAGGAAAGACAATGCAGAGAGCAGACAGTAGCGACAACAGCAGCCAAAAATGCAAAAAAGGAAGAAAAAAAAGCTACTTTACCGAAGATATGAGTGCCACCTGATAGCTGGGGAGCCTCCACTCACAGTGCAGCTGTGGGCCCAGGACGCCCAGGATCATCATCTCCATGGCGTCTGCTATCTGAGGCAGGCCAGAAAAGTCAACGTCGGAACATCAGGACGTCGTCGTCGCTGCACACCGTCGGCTCCTTACCCACGACAGTCCAGCGACTAGAGAAAGTTTCACGTGAAACACACCGAAGCCGACAGCCTCCAAGGCCTGGTCAACAGTGAAGGTGGCTGCAAAATACAAAGAGCGATCGTTAACATCCTGGAGTCTCTTCGAGTCTCCAAAAGAAGAACGGAAGTGGAAACTTTCAGGCTTCTTTTCATGAAGGAAATGAGTTATTATTTTCAGAGGCCAACACAGACACTAGTTTAGAGATCATCCTTAATCCTTTCCTGTTTGATGAGGTTTAAAATTCAAATGAGGTCATCCTCCTGGGTGGAGCTTCAAGGAGGGCTTAACTCCTTTGACAGACTTTCACTTCTTGACTGAGTCAGTATTTATTATGAATAAGTGGACCGAGGAAACAATGAAAGCCCCTAAAATTATCAATAATAGTGTGACCCCCTGTTTGTCAAAGCAGCACCTTGAAGCCAAACACAGGGAGAAACACACATTGTCACCAGCACAGAGGTAGAAGCCTTCAAAATAAAAGGACGTGGCAGATTATTTTGCATGTGAGAGATCCATTTCTCTTCCTCATCTGGTAAATAAACCAAGTTTCTCCTCTCTACCTCCACACATATCCACACCTCTGTGTGATGAATATATTTAGTTTGATTTTTTTCACGTCATAGTTACTTCCATCATGCTGTTTATGAAAAAAAACAAAACAAACTCTGTACAAACCTTTATTGTGGTTTGACTCGCTGTTGGATGCCGCCTGCACACCACCTGCGTGCGCTGTTGGTGTTGCAATCGTGCAGATTTCATTGTCGGTGCCCTGATCCTCGTCAGCCTGACCCCCAAAATCTGAGTCGCCCCTACGTGTAAAGAAGATCACACCCGTGCATTTCGTAAAAGAGTGGACGCGTAAATGCGCGGGTCAGTTTAAGGAGACGCGGCTCCGAGGTGACATTTGAGGGAGTAAACACAGCAGGTAGGCGTGACTGTCAGACAGTTAAAAGTCGGAAGTTGAACAGTCTGAATGCTTTACCCCTCTTTGGAGTCTCTCCACCGCCGGTACGTGACCCCCGCAGTTCCGCTCCATTTGTCCATTTCAGCCAAACGCAGACGGAACTGGCAACTTGCTGCGACGCCAAAACACACCGGCGAGGTGTGGTCAAACCAACAGGTGCCTGGACGACATTCTTCTGCACGAGAGCCAACCAGAGAGCAGCGCCTACCGAGGGAGACGGGGGAGGAGTCACACCTGGCACTGATCACGGATCTGCCGGTTTCCTTTCCTCAGTCGACGCGGGGCTGCAAACTGGACGGTCTGAACAACAAAGTGTTTACTGTAGCTTGTTTTTCCCTTTCATTTTCACCTTATTCTCTTGTGACCTTGTCAGGTCTCTGAGGAATGCTGTTTTCATTTCCACTGATCTGATTGGTCAGTACCTCTCATGTAAACCTGCCTGGTGTAACAAAGGCCACCTTCATTCATCCCTGATGAGGCAAAAGTCTCCTCATGCTGGAGAGCCTGAAATACAACAACAAAAACCCCACAAAAACAGGCAAACAACCTGCCAAAATACTTCACAGACAAAGCCAAAATACTTGAAATTTGGATGTAATTATGACTGACATTCAGTGAGTGACAAATCACAGGACAGAGTGGAACTGGTTTAACTGGTTTGATATCAAATGCAGTATTTTTCTCTGAAAAGTTTGGAGGTTTAAAGGTGTTGCTCTCTGACTTGGTTCCACCTTAAAGAATTTACACAGAGAAGTTTACTCAGCTTGTTCCTCACATCCAGAGCAAACACACACATGGCGAGTGCACGCAAACGAGTCCTGGCCATAAACTTCCACCCCCCCCACTGACACCACAGCTCGGTAGGTGCGTCTCTGTCATGTCCCGCGGCTGGCAGCAGGCTGTGCTCTCATCCTGCTGCTGTTTCTGTCACCAGGTCGAAAGGTGAACGCTGTTGCCGCTTTACCTCAGACTGTGATCGAGGGACTTTGGTGAGAAAAGACACTGAACAAACAAGTTATGAATGACAGTTTTTGAAGTTTTTTCACCTTTTTTTAAACCAAAACTTGCTGTCCTGAAAGGTAAAGGGTTAGTTATGAAGGGGTGACTATCTAACAAAGTAGAATAGAAACAATGCAAATAAGAAAACAAGTGAAACATGAAACACATCAGTGACTCTTGAACAGTAACTCAGCTTAAAATAAAGTTGGAGACGTGCACTGAAACACATTTTTCCACAGGCACCGGGAGTGTTTGACCTGCTCGGTCCTTTGCGGCCCTTCAAGTGAACGAGCTGTAAATAAAAGCTGCAGGGGGACAGGGACGGCGAGAGGACATGCTGAGGCTGCTGGGACAGTCATGAGGTGGGATAAATAGTGCGTCTCCACATCAGCTGCTCGGGCAGACGCACGCAGAGCTGAACCTGAGCCCAGCTTTCCTGAGAACCACCACCTGGACTCAGAAGGTAAGACTTCATATCCATACAAACGACAGACCAAATATTGCCTTCTTGTTTTAGCCTGCAGATGTTTGTTTGGTTAAATCAACAAAAAATTCACATTCTGAGTTAAATTTCCTGTTAGATGGTGTCTGATGCTGCGTTTGGGTTGCAGTGCACTTTGCTCCCAGCATCATGCTCCATGTCTGAAACTAAAAGCCTCCCGGTTCATTTTATCCTTCAGTCTCGTGCCGGCGGCAACAATCTGTTTGCTCACATGAATAAGAAATTAGGTGAAAGTTTAGTTGTTCGGAGCTGTGAATGTTTACTTGAACAAACTGCAGACGGAGAACTTTGGGTGACATAATACCTTCTTTGCAAACTCTACAAAGAACAGAATGGACCAGAGGCAAAAACCTCGACCCTAAATGCTGCAAAAATATGAATAAAAATGTAATTCCAGATAATTTTCACTCTAATTTTATCTTATTTTAGACTTGTTTTAAGACTCATAATGTGATGCTCAAACAGTATTCAAACAGTTCGATCTTGTAATCTCTAAGAGTACGACATGTAATTAACACTAATTAGTCAATTTTTTCCATCAGGTTTTGTTTTATTGGCAGCAAACAAAACTTTTGAAGTAGTTTCATTGTATAAGACATTGGTGGAAAGTAGTTAGCAGATAGAAAGAAGCTGTAAGGGAGCTTTTCTCCTCCTAAAATCCTTAAATTGCACCATCTCGACAATCAGGCCTCATCCAGTCCTCTTTAAAGTCAAAGTGGACACCGGGAATCCCCCCGTTTCTGCATAATGGATTACATTATGGTAATCACCACTTTTCCAGCGTGCTCTCTCATGTCCGCGCCTGTTTTGGCCGATCTGGCCATGGCAATGTGAGATGCCTTCCTTGATGCTAACAGGAAACAATGTTAAACTTTAAACAGATGGAATGAGAGGGCAACGTTACGTTTCCGGCACGCCTGTCACAGCCGGAGCAACTGAACCCCGACGGAACACCAAACAGAGAGCACGAGGTCACAATATCTCGTCATGACTCTGTGTAATTGGTGACACTTTATTGTGTTTGATCTGAAATCATATTTCACTGTTTCCTGACTTTTTCTTTCAAATAAATTGGATTAAACTGAAAGGAACTTCTTATAAAAGACTTTAAGTCCCTCCACTGGTTTAGTTTAGTGTAGTTTCTACCACAATAAGATGCAATAACTTGGATTCAGTTGGATAAGTTTCATTACAGATGTCGTGCTTGAGTCTAGTGTCGCTTCTCTGACGTCTCCTGAGTGGGAAACTTTCAGTCGCTTTCACTTAATCACATCTGAACGTCGCCGCTGTTTTAAATATGGCTTCAGAATCCGAGATGCGCTCATGTATTTTGACAGCAGCGTGTCACAGACTCTGTCACAGCTCCACACAGGTCTGATCACCGCGGCGCTGATAAGCAGCAGGTAATTAGTTTGAAATGCATCTGCCTAATCAAAGATCAGTAATCCAATACCTGTGCTGTAATTTTGTGTGGGGGGGAGGAGGACGACGAGAAGGAGGTCTCGAGACGGATAAAGTTACCACATCCTTGTATTACATACTTGTGCGCGAGCGCGCGCGCACACACACACACACACAGACACACACACACACACGGTGTGGCTGTTCAGCGCCGGAGTGAAGCGCTGAATGAACGTTTGCTGCCGGGGCTCCATGAATGTTTAAGCAGCTCGCTGCTCCCATGGCCAGGTAGCTGCCTCATTACCTACAATGCAAGGACGCCTACCTGGCAGGAAGCAGCTGTGCCACCTCCATCCCCCTCCTCCTCCTCTTCCTCTTCCTCCTCCTCATCCTCCTTCCCCTCCTCCCTCTCCTCCTCTAAAGCTTCAGACTGTGTCTCCGGACCCGGTCAATCTTTGAATCTGGGATCGATGGGCATCAGATGGGGAAGACACTCGTAGATTAAAGCTGAATTGAAGAAGTTCCGCGATGGGAAGAGTCCCGGTCTGCTGAGGCTGCCGTCCTGGGCCGCGTCTGCCCGCGTTTGGCGCCCGTTCACTGAGAGGTCAGAGTGATTTGGATTCATCAGGTTCATCGCTGAAGCAGATTCAACCATGACGCACCAGGTCTTGGCAACGAAGGAGGTGAATCACACAAGCAACACTTGGCTATTGAAACTGAGCTGCAGCCTCACTCAGAAGGAGATTATGAAATGTGGACTCAACTACGGCTACTGTTACATTACTCAGATTGTATTCACTTACAGGTAAAAGTACTAAAGTATTTGAATGGATGCTGAAGTTGAATTACAGGAAATTTTGTAACAAAATGTAAAATGATAACAGAACAGCTCACTTAAAAAACAGGTAATGTCTCTGTTATGTAATTGTTTTTTAGTGACAATTTTAGAGAACTGCACACCGTAACAAAGTTTCAATTATTTTGGCCTAAAAACATAGATTAGTCGACTCAAAGCTTGACTGAACAGTTGATTTGATGTCTCAGATTATCTCATGACTGTATAAATGCTTTATTTTCTCTTTGGGATGAAGTCACAGAAGTTGATCTCTGTAAACTCTCTCGCGTCTCAATTCGGACAGCTCTTGTTTTTGTGTCATAAAGTGAGAGCTGTTTGTGTGTGGCTCATGTTGTGAGAACATGAACGATTACCTTGGAGGGGTGAGGACATGGTTTCAGGTCAGGGCGAAGGTTAGAGAGCGACAAGCTGTGGATGTGGTCGAGGCAAGGCACCCAAAAGCGCCAGTCAAAATGCTGCTGTGTGTGTGTTTTATGAGAAGAGATCTTGTGTCCAATGAATGGGAAAGTCCTGAAAGCAATCATTGGTCGTCACATGAAGAAGAATATTATAAATTCCACTTTTTCCCACCCAGAAACTTCATGATGAGTTCTTATTCCGCATCTTTTGACTGTTTGTCACTCAGTCACACAGCTCGTCCCTGTTTGTTTGTGTGAAACAGGACCAACAGGAGGCACAATGGTGGCCTGTTGAAGGTCGGGTTTCTCTAGACACCTGGAGGCCCTTAAATGTGTGTTGCCCTGGCGATGTGTGGTGTCAGTCAGGGGCCCACGAGGAGCGCTATCTCTTTCAGGAGCCTAACTGCCACTTTGTGGCTGCGTAACAGGATCCCGCGCCGCGCTGGAAAGACGGGGACAATGAAGCGCCCTCTCGGGTGATGGTCGCCGGCTCAGATGAACTTTCCTGTTTAAATTTGAAGTTTACTGTACTTGCTTGATTCGGTTTGTATGCGCTGGCGTTCGGCTCGTCCCCACTCAGACTTATTATTCCCAAACGGATGAGATGATCACGGAGGAAACCACCTTTTTCTTCCTTCGAGTTGTTTTTCTGATCACCCAGAAATGGTTCACTTCCTTTTGAATGGCGTGAAATCCCACCGGGCTCAAGGGCCGAAATAGAAAACACTGACAGTAACAAACAAGAGAGGAGTCAAAGTGGATCAAACAGTCTGACATAAGCATTGCTGCTTTACATCTAGATTGTTTCAAAGGTAATTTCAAGAAAATTCTGATCCATAAATGAAGGACAGACAGACGGACAGAGGTCCCCTAAAAGACCTAATGCTTCCTCTGACCTCTTGCCCCGACCTTTCCCTTCATCGTCATAACAACATGTCCAACCATGACCTGTACAGCCTCATCTAAACATAGCAGCACGAGGGAGGTCTGGTGGCACAAATGTACCTTGCACTGACTCCTCAAGCCGCACACACACATGCATGCACGCTTGCACGCACACACGCACTCAGATACATATTTAGAAACAGATTTGTTTCCTTTGTTGAACACTCACTACATTATTGATGGTTTCCTATTGAAGGAAGCGGAGACTGTAATCCATCAGTGTTTCCTCTGTTCACCTCAATAAAACCAGATGTGCAGCTCCCTGCAGAGAAAGCAGAGAAAGTACTGGCACATCGAGGACCTTTGGGGTACGTAACTTGCAGCGTTTTCTCCCGTCTTCATGATCCAGCAGGAACGTTCAGGCCTTGAATGACTGTAAATACTATTTATGTCGGCGCTCTGAGTCCGTGGATCAACAGCTTGTTGCGCTGCAGACGGAGCTGTCAGTGTCACTTACTCTGACGCGGTGACAGGTCGACTTGGCAGTGACGGGAGCCAAACTGCTGGAGCATAATAGCGGAGGGCTCTTTCATAGCACCGTAATTAAAGTGCATCGCTGGTTATTTTACCTGCGCAGAGTTCGTCATGTATCAGAACGCATCCTGTGTTTACACTGCAAAAAAAGAAGGAAAAAAAGAAAAAGATTTTTCGCTTAAATCTTAAATCAAAATGTTGCCAAATTTAAAATGAGACATAAAAGCATTATTGTTCAGGATCTTTTTGTTCATTCAGTAAATCTCATCAAGAGTTGTTGTTCTAATTGCAGATTTTCTGCTTATTTCAAGCGAAATATTTTCAGGGTTTTTTTCTCCAACATATTTCAATGGTGTAAATTAAGCTAATTTGTTTATCTATCGCTGATAAACTTTATGTTCTGTTCATGAAACTGTTGTGAAACAAGTCTTTGGGTGAAAAGAGGGGCTTTTTTTTCGTGACTCACATCCACAAGATTAATTACTGTTCAGTGAACACAGAAACAGATAAGATAGTGGCTTTGTCATGAGTGTAGAGGATGTAGCCAAGGCCAGTGACTGGAAGCCACAGATATCAGGACAAACAGGGAGGAAATGTAGAGGGAAGTTAACAGTACAGGCTGAGTCGCCCAGCAGTCTGAGCATCTGCATGTGTGTGTTTCACACAAAGATAACTTTTTGGGGAAATAAGTTTCTGGTACATAAAAACAACATGTTATCTTCAGATAAGGCCTGTTGTTGTGGTGTAATTTCCCTGGTGTGTGTCGCCCAGAGTCTGGATGAGCGGTGTCACCGGATCCTGAGGAACATGGAGGCGTCCCTGACCGCGCGGGACCGCGTGGGCATCCAGGACTTCGTTCTCCTGGACGCCTACACGAGCGAGAGCGCCTTCCTGGACAACCTGAGGAAGCGCTTCCACGAGAATCTCATCTACGTGAGTCCTTCCTGCGCGGCGTCATTGCCAGAGCCTCTCTCCCTCTAATGAAGCGCCGTGCCCTCGACCTTCGACCCGATAACGTTCTGATGCCGCACCAGCCGGCCGGCCGGCTGCTGAATCGGGCATCTCGTGTTGCTGAAGCAGCAGTCTCCGTTTGCAGAGCGAGCACTCTGAGGGTCCGCGCCGTCCACCGGGTCGTGACACGTGATTACCGAGGCTCGTTGCTTTTGATAAGGACCAAAATTACTTATCAGTGGAATGATGCATGGACATGGCGCTGCTGGGAGTCATCTCCTAATGTCACCGCACCGAAAAACAATCAGCAAAATCAGATGTGCAACAGCAGCAGACTCTTTGTCCTTTCCCCTGCAGACGTACATCGGGACTCTCCTTGTGTCGGTCAACCCGTACAAGGACTTAGACATCTACAGCAAGAAGCAGATGGACACCTACATGGGAGTGAACTTCTTTGAGCTGCCTCCTCACATGTAAGATTCAGTGCTTTGTTTCCAACCGCTCCCCAGATGAGCTAATATATGAGTTTATTTGGCTTCTTATTAATCAGTCACTGTTTTGTCAGTTTTGCATTGGCGGACAACGTTTTCCGCACCATGCAGTCCGAGTTCAACAATCACTTCATCCTGATCTCGGGGGAAAGTGGGTCCGGAAAAACCGAGGCCTCCAAGAAAATCCTCCAGTTTTACGCCGTCAGCTGTCCAAGTACCAAACTCCTGAACAACGTGCGAGACAGGCTGCTTCACTCCAACCCAGTGCTCGAGGTCAGCCACACGCAAAAGTTTTGTGATGTAAAAGATGCTTAAAACTGTCTTCGAAAATCTGTTTCTGACTTTTTTTCTCGCTGTTGCTTGGGACCTTCAAGGCTTTTGGAAACGCCAAAACACTGAAGAATGACAACTCCAGCCGGTTTGGGAAATACATGGATATCCAGTTTGACCACCAGGTAGACGGATTGAACAGGCGTCACTCTACACTGCAAATCTACTTCACCCTTTGACTTCCTGCTATTTAGAAGAGAAACATTAGAGTCATTTTAGCTTATAAACATGTGGAACTTCACCCAGACAGAGTCAAACACACCGTCTGATGATCAATTTCTGTTTTATCACTGAACCAATTGCACTTTTATGTATAAAAAGGGGTGTGGCCAATGCATCTGTATGTAATGTGGGGCAAGGCCAATGCATTTCTGCACAATAAGGGGCGTGGCCAATGCATTTGTGTGTAAGGTTGGATGGGGTCAATATTTGGTCATCATTATTGCAAACACATGAATTGTGCCAATCTTAAGTCACACTGAGCAGGAGGAGGCTTCCTTCTCCCAATTCAGGGTGGTGCAGTTGGTGGCCACATCCTCAGTTACCTGCTGGAGAAATCCCGAGTGGTCCACCAGAACCACGGGGAGAGAAACTTCCACATTTTCTACCAGCTGGTGGAAGGAGGAGAGGAGGACCTGCTGCGATGGCTCGGCCTGGAGAGGAACTGCAAACACTACAGTTACCTGGTGCAGGTCAGACGGAGAACACGCTTCGTTTGTCGACCGGATAAGAAATAGTCGTTTTCTCATATTTTGAGTTCTTGTCCTCCTGCAGGGAGATTGTGCCAAAGTTAGCTCCATCAACGATAAAAGTGACTGGAAGACGGTGCGTAAGGCGCTGTCTGTCATCGAGTTCAGCGAGAGTGACACTGAGGTGAGGCAGCGCGATGAAAACACACTCCAAGCGAGGATAATTGCTGTTTTTGTTGATTTTTTAATCCTCTTTTCTCTCTGGGCTTCAATACAGAACCTGTTTGGAATCATTGCGAGTGTCCTCCATCTGGGAAACATCAAATTCGATGCTGACGCTCGAGGATACGCCACTCTCAACAACAACCAGGAGATGCAGTGGGTGTCAAAGGTGAAAACAAAGAACCTTCAGAGTGCTTGAACCTTTAGTCCATCTTTATGTAGCTGAAGAGAATCTCTGTTTTATCACCTGTTTCTCCTTTGACCTCGCAGTTGTTGGGGATTCCTGGTCAGGTGCTACAACACGGCTTAACCCACAGGAAGATTGAAGCCAAAACAGAGGAGGTGATTTCATGTTAAAGCATAACAAAAGTTTAATTTATTGCAGGTTAATGACTAACTCTTACTGCTGTGATGTTTAAGGTGTTCAGTCCCTTCTCTGTGGACCATGCAGTATATGCCAGGGATGCTCTTGCCAAAGCCGTCTATGGCCGAACGTTCAACTGGCTCGTCAACAAAATCAACGAGTCATTAGCGAACAAGGTGAGAAAATTTATCAGGAAATTATTCTGCTCGTGACGTTTTGTTGAATGCACTTTCATCCCTTCTTCTGCATGATCTCTCTGAACCTCTCCAAACACAAGTGAGTGATCTCTGAGCGTGTCCCGTGCAGGATTCATCCAGGAAGACGGTGATTGGTCTCCTGGACATCTACGGGTTTGAGGTCTTCAGTGTCAACAGGTGAGACTGTGCTCAGCATCGGCTGCAGAGGAAGCCAGAAATAAGGAGTTCATCCCTAACAGCATCTTTTTTTTTATTTCTCAAGCTTCGAACAGTTTTGCATCAACTACTGCAACGAGAAGCTGCAGCAGCTTTTCATCCAGCTGACCCTCAAATCGGAGCAGGAGGAGTACGAGGTGGAAGGGATCGAAGTGAGGACGCCGTCCTTCAATGTGTCTGCTGGAAATTCAAAGCTCGTGTCCTCCAAAGAATGAAATATTACAGTGTGTACTCGTTTCTTTTCCTCCACAGTGGGAACCTGTGCCATATTTCAACAACAAGATCATCTGTGACCTCGTGGAAGAGAAATTCAGAGGAATCATTTCGCTATTGGTAAAGATGGAAATGTGGCTGAGTCCAGCATGAATGCAAAAAATGCAAAAATGAAGCGTGAGATGTTGTTTGTGTACAGGACGAAGAATGTCTCCGTCCTGGAGAGGCCACCGATCTCACCTTCCTGGAAAAGATGGAGGAAAAGATCAGCGGTCATCCTCATTTTGTCACGTTAGTCTTGAGCTTCACAGTAAACAACGAATAAATTCACCAGCAAAGCTAATAAATTCCTGCGTTTAATTCACGCTATTTTTGACCATCAGTCACACAATAAGCTGCGCTGCTTTTCCTCCTCCTGCAGACATAAACTTGCTGACCAAAAGACGAGGAAAACACTGGAGCGAGGAGACTTCCGACTCTTGCACTACGCTGGAGAGGTCACATACTGTGTTGTTGGTGAGACGTGAAACATGACTTCCTTATCAC
>JAUESE010000098.1:8594063-8609587 GCA_032274725.1 Malacoctenus triangulatus
GTTTCTATGGTGGAGGACCTGAAGCCAGGTAAGGATCCAGGTATTTCCAGTGCGTGTCAGGCAAGACTTTCTCTTACAGGGACGTTGTTGTTGTTGTTGTGTTGTGCAGTTGCATCCTGCGGGTGGCTTTCACCACCAGCTAACGGGAAGAAGAACGGGACCAGCTACCTGATGGGAGCGACCGTGCGGTTCTCCTGTGACGAGGGCTACACCCTGGAGGGGTCAGCGGAGCGGCTCTGTCAGAGGGATGGACAGTGGTCCGGAGCGGAGACGCACTGCATTATTCCCAGTACGAGCTGATCAATAAACTGACCTCGATTTTCTCCCCACATGAACGAATCACTGGTGGCAGAGTTTGTGTTTGAGCGTGCATGTTTGTGTGTCTCATCGGATCACTAGAATCAGATCTAAAGTGTTGAAAACCACAAATATGATCAACATCTTCACCTCAAGTTTGATCACTTTGACTTTAAATTGACTTTCCTTCCACAAACTGGAGCTTTGTCACAGGAGAAGCAACAACTGCATGGCTTCATTGTAAAGTAATAAGAATTACCAGAGACATGTTGTCATGTTGCTGATCCGCTGTTCCTGTGAGTCACTGAGGAACATTTTTTGGTGGTGCAACAAAGTTATTTCAAGTCAAAATTCATTCTTTCACTCACATTCGACTTAAACCTGCATGTTTTTGGTCAGACAGCAGTTAAACAAGGTAAGTGGAAGTTTATTGAAGGCAATTGAAGGCAGTAGATGGCACCTGGCTGACTGTAGTGACTGCATATTCATGACAAAGAGTTTGGTCGATATTGAAGTAAAGAAAAATGAACATGAAACAAGAGAAGTCAAACTGATCGGATCACAGGATACAAGCGTTTACTCATCATCTACCTTTTCTTACCTTTATCACTTTTATTTGTTTTTTTTCATGTCAAACACAGTAATCTCGATTTGAGGCTGGAACTTTGTGAAGCATGTTACAAACTCCTTCGTTGTATTCCAGGTAATACCGCAGGAATCGTGGCAGGTTCAGTCATCGGAGCGCTGGCGCTGATTGTGATTATAACAACGCTCGTTCTCTATGCAAAGAAGCAGAAAAGGTAGGAGGCAGTTGAAGAAATGAAGAGCCGTCCTGAAGTTCGCTGTCACTGATTGTGAGTCGCTATTTAAAGGTCGCGTCTTTTTCAATTTCAGAAAAAGCCGGCAGAGAGGAGAGACGGTCAAAAGTGCTGCACTTTAACCGGGATCCTTGCTGTCATTTGTTCTACCTTTTGCGTCGCTTTGCAGAAATCTGATTGGTCAAAAAAAGTGACCAACTTACATGAAGCACTGGAAATAACTCTAATGTCTCAAAAGACTTTCATTCAGTCACTAACATTCACACTCAAACATAAAGTCTCCTTTGAACGCAGATCTTGTATATTGCAGTCAAATTACAGACTTTAGCACGAGACAAAGGTCTCTGTAAAGTTAAACAATAACACATTTTTAGCATCTTGGGCCAATAAAAATGATGCACTGAAGCCTATAGAATCAAAACAGGAAGTGCTCATCGCTGCAACATTTCTTTGTGTAAACACTCCACTTTTATAGAAAATATGTTAAATAAAACCTACCTGATTACACTGCGTGTGGTTTGTGTTGTGCCTAAATGTTAATGAATAATTACGTTTTTACAAGCAACAATATTTTAAGGAAAAATCTTGAATCAATAAACATTCACGTGCAAATTCTCAGCACTTATACACACACACGTGCACGCGCACACACACCTGATGCAGACTGTATCTGCATCATTCCTCTAAATATTACCTCATGTTCAGGATGAGAATAGTTGGATGGATTTTTGTCTCATTGTGAGGACCGAGGCTCCCTGATGGATCATTGATTTATTCCTTCTCCAGCTTGGCTCTTTATTGATCTGACACATCACTCACAGCAGAGTAATTCCCCATGTAAAATTCCTCACCTCCACTCGACACCGTCAGGTTCTCCGTCCATCACTGGACACAGACGTAAACATGCCTTCACCTTTGCAATTCTCCACCGTTTCCTTGACGTTTTGTCTCTCTTTGTTTTGGTTTTTTTCCCCCTCTCGTGTGTTTTTTTCACCACCAGAGACGGAGAGGTGACGCCGTTGTTTACCGGGCGACTCTGAATGTACGTGCTGTTCCCTCGCATAGCACAGGCCTGTGATTTCTGTGGACAAAGAGCACCAGTATGTGACAAGACTGCAGAGGCTGCAGCTGAATAAAGTGTCTGCTCGCTGTTACCGGAGTCATTCGCCAACAACTTGCCACAGACACTCCAGAGATATAAATACAAATAATTAGCGTTTTCCTCTCCGGGTCCCGGGGCAACAGAGGAGTGACAACCCCGAGCTCATTACATATCAAGTCTCCCTCATCCCATAGATCACGCTCGGTGCTGCGCAAGTGTTGAAAGGATCAGCTGGGTATAAAAAGTGTGTGTGTGGAGAGCCGAGGCAGCTTTGGACTCAGACCTCCTGCTCCCCTCCTCAAAGAGCCTGCAAATAAAAAACACGGCCGCTGGCTGTTTAATGTCCTGCTCGTCAGTCTAGGGTCTGTTTGTCAGGGTGGAGCCACACACTGCGCAGCTCCCACACGCCCGTCCTTCAGTCGGAGCTGGTTTTTGAGGATATGGGTGAAAAGAACAACATCATATCTCGGCCCATTTTCCGCCGAGACGTCAACTGGGAGCCTTTCCCCAACTGGACGCAGCCGAGTCGCATCTTCACGCAGGACTACGGCCTGCCTCCCTTCCTGGAGCCCAACGACCTGGACTGGCTGGACTGGGCCAAGAGGCGGCTGGCATCCTTCACCTGGCCGGAGTACACGCAGAGCCCCCTGCTGCCCCCGTTCACCGGCCAGTACCCCGCCGGGCCCAGCCCGAAGGACGTCAAACAGGTCACGAGCGGCGTGTCGGAGATCCGGACGGGCCACGACAGCTGGAAGATCAACCTGGACGTCAATCACTTCTCGCCTGAGGAGATCACCATCACGACCAAGGAGGGGTTCCTGCAAATAGCAGGTACTGTACAGTTCTCTGGTGTAGCAGCAGGGTGATTCAGGAGGCGTGGAGTGAGACTGGTGAGGAGAAAGCAGTGATAAAAACTGAAAAAATGCGCAATTAGTCGTTTTTTCTGGTTAAAGGAAATCATGAAGAGAAGCAGGATGAGCATGGACTGGTTTCAAGATGCTTCACTCGTAAATACAAGTAGGTCCGACAACATGTTTACATGTTATTTTGTTTGAATTGTGCTTGAATACAATTGTATTTTTCCTGAAAACAGTAAAACTGTGAGGAGACGAACATAAACACTTGCAACCTGATTAGTTCTTGGGGTCTTCTCCTTGACATTGATGTCTGTGAGTTGCTGATGCCCCTCTGTGTTTCGGTGCAGGCTGCCTCAGGGGGTGGACCTGAAACACATCAGCTCGTCGCTGTCCGGGGACGGCGTCCTGTCCGTGGAGGCCCCCGTGGCCGGGACGCCCCTCAGCCACCCGGGCAGCGAGATCGTCATCCCAGTTCAGATCCAACACAAACAGGACGGAGAAAAATGAAGCTTCAAAGAAAACAAACAACAGTTTGTTCCAGCTTAACAATTATTATTCAGCCTTTTCTTCTTTTAAATCTGCATTCAGAACCAACTTAAATGTGCATTTTAAACAAACTTACAGAGAAGTCACTCAGAAGATTTTGTTGGTAATGCAGATTTGTTTGTTTAAAGAAACATTTTGCATATTTATGGATTCATTAACCAGCATTATGAAGCTTTTCTGACATCAGACTCTTTGTCAATAAATCAGTATCTGTGGTGTAAATAAAAAAAACAATTGTTTCTCTCGTGTAGAACAGTGGCGCCTTTTTGTTAGCAGATTATGGTCATGATAACAAACAGTTTAACCTGTAACGTGAGAACATGGATCGTTTTGATTCTCTGGTCTGTTGTGTTTATGTAAAATGTTTCACAAAAAGCAACAAAAGGTCTTAATTTTAACATTTATTTCTTTATATCCTGGTTTGAGATCTGTTTGTCGGATGTTGTGTTCTTGTTTATTTGTGGACTTTATTTGTTCACTATCACTAAACAACATGATCAACAACATGTTCTAAAACTCACAAATTAGTGGTTTGAGCTTGTTTGTGCTATAATATTACCCATAAAATATTTTATATCAAGTTCATTTAAGTTTGTAGCCTAAAAATCTATATATGCAGCTTTGTAAAAAATCCTCGTCGAAAAGATATATTTTCACATACAGCGAGTTTTAAAATTGGATGCAGGGAAGCAGGAGCGAGTGAAATGACAAGAACACTGACGAATCATAAACATGAAGCTGTCAAATATGTGGCGGGTTGAAGAGGGTCGAGAAAAACCAGGCGCCACGAAAGCCAACAGAAACTAAAGGTAAGCAGTGACATCTAGTGGTACAAAGGTGTTATTACAGTAAATGTCCAGGAGAGGTGTTGGAATAACGCAGAATCTGTTGAAAGTACACGAATGTTTTGGGGTTTGTTCAGACGGACTGGTCGATCTGTTCAAGTGACAAATCACGTGTGAAAATTCATGTGGAGCGACTGAAGCTTTTTAAACAGGAAGTAAAAAAAAAGCAAAGTCACCCCAGTGTAGTTTAGAAGCCAGAAAACACTGGAAATGGATCAACTCAAGCCATAATTTTGGAAACATAATCAAAATATACACTGTAATATTTTATATAGTGATTTCTCTTTGTTTAAATTTGTTGTTTGTTGCTGCCAGTCGAATGTTTTTCACGAACTGAGAAAGTCCGATATCCGAGGAGGAATAATCCATTCAGACACAATCAAACTCAGAACTTCCCATCATGGAAATGGAAAGTTCCAGAAATTCGCTCCATTCAGGGCAACTTAATCTTCTAGTATCTTACTACATCCAGGGTAATTATGATGCTTAAAGTAGTAAAGAAACTACATCACTGTTGAAGTCAAAAGACAGTAAAGAGACATTTCCAGGTTGCTGCTTAAGGTGAGTTAGTTATGAAGGAGTACTCTCGTAACCAAGGTGTAATTTGTAGTAGCATGTATTGTTTGAAATCCATAGCAGTGTGAGAGGAGGCAACAATGAACTAGGATCAACAATACTGTCTGACAAGAACTATAACGGAAATAAAACATGTAGGATATGTTCTCCATCATGTTCTGGGTTGTCTTGCTGAATTGTCTCTGAATAACTGGTCTTTTTCACATCAATGTTTGTCAGTCATGCAACACACAGTGATCACAGACAGGTGAAAGTTTAAATATTACTCATTATTATTATGCTTTAAAATGCAACAATGAAACAATAGATTCCAAGATAAAAGGCTCATCCGTCACAATTCTGCTCCATTTTCAGTAAAGATTGCTTCAAAATGTGACATTTAGCAAATCGTGGATGACTGGAGGAGGTTTTTATTGTTAAGGACCAAACTCGGCTCACTTCATCGTCTACAAGTGCACATTATTCTTCTCCTCTTATCAATGATGTCATTTTTTTAAAGATGTGATCCGCCGCTGAATCCCTTCAGCCCTGCTGAGATGTGCCTGTAGTAATGTGGTGTCTCTTTAAAGGAAGGGGGAGTGTGGAAGAGGGACAGAGCAAAGAGATGAATAGAAGGCACCAGAACCACCTACCATGACCAAGTGCGCTGTAAATGTAGGACAGAAATTCGAGTGGAATACAAACGCACCGCCGGGCGACGTTTTCGGGGGAGAACCATGTTTGGATGCGCCTCACCTGGTCCCAGTGATTTCAGACATGGCACTGCGTGCGACCACGGCGGCGCAGGGAAACTATTTTTCCTCCCAAATATCTCGTGCGTTCTGAAACGGAAAAGAAGAGTGTCGGGAAAACACGTCCCCGTGGTATCTGGCTCCGATTATCAATGGTAGGCATTGCATAATTCGCCCGTATCCATCGGAGGAGCATCGCTGCCTCCTCTCTGGGAAGAGGGGGGGACGCCAGCAAGGAAGAAGAGGAGGAAGGAGAGGAAAGGAAGAAGAAGAAGCAAAAAAACCCGACTACATCCAGTGGTGCCTGCGATTGTTCAGCTATGCCCTTTTCTCTGTCAGGAAGGACTTGCAGACAGTAAAGCAGAAAGGGGGGGGGGGGGGCGAACACGCAGGGGAAGGATGCATTTAACGCTGGATGTGTGCTGCATTCAGGGAGATTCGGCAGTCATAGCGGCTCGAGCAGAAACGGCGAGTGCGGAGGGCCTGGGAAGCTCCCAGCCCCACTATCTCCTCCTTTTCCTCCCCCCCTGCAGGAGCATGCTTGCGTGAGGGATGAGGCTGTGCACAGGGACACCAGGCCAGAGCTGCGGCCTACTTCTCACAAGAGCCGGTCTCTCGACTGCAAGATCCGTGAACACATTGCCACCATCAAATCAGCATCTTTGGTACGCAGCTCTCTCTCTCTCTCTCTCTCTCTCTCTCTCTCTCTCTCTCTCTCTCTCTCACAATCTCGCACGCTCTCCCCCACACCCCCGCCGACAGCCCCCCCCCCCCTCCTCAGTTTGCGTTAGAGGAAAAAAAAATACGCGTGTGCGGTTGTGTGTATGTGCGTGCGCGCGTGAGTGTGAGTATGTATGTGTGTGTGTGTGCGTGCAGGCGGCGCGGGGATGAGGAGGGAGGAGAGGGGTGTCTGTGTTCTCAGCTGTACATCTGTAGTCATGGCAACCGGATCCTGTTAATGGATGTCATT
The DNA here is from genome assembly GCA_032274725.1 of Malacoctenus triangulatus. Classification (NCBI taxonomy): domain Eukaryota; kingdom Metazoa; phylum Chordata; class Actinopteri; order Blenniiformes; family Labrisomidae; genus Malacoctenus; species Malacoctenus triangulatus. Next base: position 8,600,806 of record JAUESE010000098.1, read on the forward strand.
TTTTCCATCCTCAGCTCCCCTCGCTGGCCGAGCCTTCGTGTGTGTGCGTGATGCATTCACACTCGGTGTAGATCCTCTGCCTTTATCTCGTCATACATTGTGAGAGGAGCATTTTTTTACGCGTCTCCTCCTATTGGTCATCCCAAACAGTCGCCCCCACGAAAGCGCGCAACACGAAGCGCGCCGCGTGTCGGCAGCGCTTCGGGGGAACGGTCGATTCATTCCTTCACTCGTTCTGTCTCCTCGAGGAGTGATCCTAAACAGTAACGGGGGAAGTTACTCAGTGAGCGTCTACGAGAAGCTTGGAAGCCTTCGGTCTGATCCCGGTGGTGCACCACATACCACCACTGAGAGCCTCACTGGTGGGCTGTGGTAGTGGTTTGGTTGTAGGTTTAAGGCACAACAAGTCAACTGCAGAGCGATGCGGAGCAGCTTCAGACCACACATGTTGTGCTTCAGTGCTGCTATCTGGTCATTTGCTAATAAAACATTAGATTAGATCAGCATCAACAGCATCGTTTGTCCGACCACCCTGGATCAACTTTGGCAGAATATCTTTCTTGTTAAGTTTATCACTGAGCTTCCCTGCTGTTTTGTTTGCTTGTTTGTTTGTTTGTTTGTTTTTTCACTTCCTGCTTCCTCTGTGCTCCCGTTCAGGGCATCAGGTAGATCCAGGAGCATGAGCAGGACTTTGAGCTGCGGGAGCAGATGTCTGGGTATAAGCGCATGCGGCGACAGCACCAGAAGCAGCTGATCGCCCTGGAGAACAGGCTAAAGGCCGAGATGGATGAGCACAGGCTCCGGCTGCAGAAGGAATTAGAGACACATGCGAACAACACTTACATTGAGCTGGAAAGACTGGCCAAACGCCATGCTGCACAAACCGACAAAGAGGTAAAGGAGCGCGACTGGCAGGTGTCGGCGGGGAACGAGGCAGAAACTTTGTTTGTTTGTTGACAAACTCGTGCGTTTGTGTTTCTTCCTCAGACGAAGTCAGTTGCAGCGGAAGAGAGGAGAATCCAGCAACAGATCGTTGCTCAGCAAAAGAAAGAGCTGACGTCTTTCTTAGAAAATCAGAAAAAGGAATACAGGCTCTGCAAAGACAAGATCAAGGAAGTAACTACATCTATGAAGTCGTGTCATCAATCGGGGCGAATTCGTAAGAAGGAGAGTGTCCGGTTGCAGCTCCACTCACTCCCTTTTTGCTGTGCGTTCCAGGAGATGAGCGAAGACCCTTGTACACCCAAGGAGGAGAAGCAGGAGCGTCTGTCCAGGCACAAAGAAACAATGCAGCGCTCTCAGGCTGAGGAGGAGTCGTACCTGCTGGCCCAGCAGAGGCTGGTGTACGACCGCAGCTGCAGGGCGCTCAAACGCAGGAGTCTGGTCAAGAGGCACGAGTTCGAACAGGAGCAACTGAGGGAGGTAAATACTGATGTTGGAAGTTCAGTTTGATCTAAGGATGGCTGGTAAAGGGAACAGTCAACTTGACTTCTCACTGATCTTTTCCTCCCAGGAGCTGAACAAGAAGCGGACCCAGAAGGAGATGGAGCACGCCCTCATGATCCGGCAGGACGAGTCCACCCAGGACCTGGAGCGCCGGCAGCTGCACATGCTGCAGAAGCTGCGCATCGAGCTCATGCGGCTGCAGCACCAGACCGAGCTGGAGAACCAGGAGGAGTACAACGGCCGGCGGCAACGAGAACTGCACAGAAAACACACTCTGGAGTGCCGGCAGCAGCCCAGAAACCTCAAGGTGCCGGAGACGGGTTTTTTTTTTCTGTGTCCCTGTTTGATGAAGGAGCTCCGGCAGACGATGAATCGGCTTCACACATCTGTTCCGTTTGAGACCTCCGATGTTCTCGTGTTTGATTTGGATGATTTGTGTGTTTTAACTCTAAACGGCCCAATAGACACTTGTAGAAGAGCATTTATCACGTTGCCATGAGAACAGCTTCTTCCAAAACGCTTCACTCCCCTCACAAGCTTAATGTAGCACTTTTCTTTGTCTAATAACATTATCAATGCAAAGAACAGAGTTAGATGATAAAACATGCATTGTTTGCATGCTCCAACGCAGTCGTTTCTCTTCACAACGAAAAAGTAAATTGAAAGGTCAAAGAAAGTCCACCAACAAAATCAATCGGCCGAATCAAAGGAATCATAAAAGAGTCATGCCGAAACTTCAACTTTCATGTTCCTCCACTCCTGTAATTGGCGATGAAGCTGAGGATACTGAACGAAGCTGACATGCACCTCTCGTCCTCGGCAGACTCTGGAGATGCAGATCAAAAAACAGTTCCAGGATACCTGCAAGGTGCAGAACAAGCAGTACAAGGCTCTCCGAAACCACCAGCTGGAGGTGTCCCCCAAAGGTGACCACAAGACCCTCCTGAAGGGCCTGAAAGAGGAGCAGACGCGCAAGCTGGCCATCCTGGCTGAGCAGTACGAGCAGAGCATCAACGAGATGATGGCGTCGCAAGCGGTACGGAGACAACCAAGCGTCCTTCTTCCGACGTCGTCCGGGTTTGTCCGTGGTTGAACTTTCGCTGGTCACTGTTTCTTCCTAGATGCGATTGGAAGCGGAGCAGGAGACGGAGTGCCAGGCGCTGAAGCAGCAGCTGAAGCAGGAGATGGAGCTCCTGGACGCCTACCAGAGAAAAACCAAGTCCCAGATGGAGACCCAACACGAGCGAGAGCTGCAGAAACTTGAGCAGAAGGTCTCCATACGGAGAGCACACCTCGAGCAGAAGGTACGTTCAGGATCGAAACCCCTTCAGAGTGCCGGTGACGAATGTGACACTGGATCTTATAAAATAGCCCCAATGTTATCTGGTGACCAGAGAAGCACTCGTTCAAATCATCACATGATTTCATGCTACTGTGAAGTTAAGGGCCCAGCATCTGTTTTCTCTATGTGCTAATTAGTAGATCCGAGGCTTTGCCTACTCCAGGTTGTCATCAGATTTTTGTCTTTTCTCAAAAACCCTCAAAAGCTGCAGTTTGCAGTTCCTTTTTGCAAAATGCTTGTCATCATTCTTCATTGTGAAAGACACAGAAAGGAACAGATCTTCATATTGGGAAGATGAAATAGTTAAAATAGGGAAATTAAGACCGAAAGAAGCTGCACAGTCATTTTTCTTTTCACTGGAACATGAACGAATTCCTTCAACTTCAGGCGTGGCAGGAACCTCGAGATGAGGCAACATCTATACTTAGGTTTACGGTAATCTGACCGCGAACACGCGACGCTGACAGGTCAAACCCCGAACCTGAAGTCGGGGCGTCGCCGTGATAAGAAATGATGTGGCTGTTTCTTTTTTGCGCAGATCGAAGAGGAGCTGGCTGCACTGCAGAAGGAGCGCACCGAGAGGATCAAGCACCTGCTGGAGCGCCAGGACAGAGAAATGAACACTTTCGACACGGAGAGTAGAAGCCTGGGCTTCGGCAGCCTGGGATCCATTGACTTCCCCAAAGAAGACAACAGATGAAAGTGGATTTCTCTCTCGACGGACAACCTTTCCGCGTCCCTTTTTTTTCCCCCACGTCCACTCGACCGCCGCTCGTCACGTCCGCGGTGACGCAAAACTGGATTACCTTTCTCTGTTTCCTTTTCTTTCTTCTCTCTTAGATATTGCATCTTCGAAATCGAGGTGTCACGTGCAATGAGAGCTTCTTTTGTGAAACTTATAAAAAGAGGTGTGGGGGGGAGGGGAGGGGGAGGGGGGGAGTATAAAACTAAAAGAATCTATTACAAACATGTCAATAAAAGTCAAACCTAGTCAGTGTAACTCAAAAACAAACCTACGTGTTCGAAAATAACAGACTCTTTCCTCCGCGCCATCTCCTCTTTTTTGGTATGAATTGAATAAATCAGGAAATTTTAGTAAAAATGGGCACTTTGATATGTTTAAGTAGAAACCCATCATGTTCATATGATGCTTAGTGTGTGTGTGTGCGTGTGCGTGTGTGTGTGTGGGTGTGTGTGTGCGTGTGTGTGTGTGTGTCACATGGAGGGACATTGTGGAATGTGAGCTGCGGACTCCCCCGTGGTGTTAAGCTGCTTCTGTCTTATCATTTGACCGTTTTTTTTCCTTTTCACTTTGGTCCGTTTGGTTTGATTTGAATCTTCGAATGTGAATATTACCTGTGTGGGTCACTGGATAGTCAGAGTTAACTCACCTTTCCAAGGGTTTCCCCCCCATCGAGTCATCCCTCCATATTGTGCTTACGCAGACAGTAAACTGTGGTCCCCCTCACGCTTTCTCTCGACGACAGCTCTCCTTCTCGTTTTGTTTTTTTTTCTTTTTTTCGTTCAATATGTAGAATCAAATTGGCTTTTGGCTTGATCGACCCGTTTTATCTCCTCACAACTCCAGATCCCACTTGGTAAAACTGCTTATTATTGCATGCACTTTAAGGACAAATTCAGGTTGTGAAGTGACGCATGAATCTGTCAGAGATTTTAGCTGTTTGTAAATAAAAAGTGGTCATAGCATTTTATTTTCTTTATTTCGGTTGGTTTTTTAGGCCTATGGATTACTGAACATAAGCGCCATATTTGATATGATAAGTTCACAAATGCCTTTCTTTAAGTTGTGCCTGATGCGGTTTTTAGTTGTGTGTTTGTTCTATCTATCTTTTACTTCCTGAAGCCGGCACCATTTTTGTTTCGTTTCACTTTGGTTTCATCTGAACTTGTGGATCATTTAATGTTCACTAATCAAAGTTCTTGTAAAGGAAAATGGTGAGAATTGTGCTGTATAATTTTTGATATGAATATTTGTACATGAGATTATAGCTAGAATATACAGAGGCATTGGTCTATTGCTGAAAAACAGAGCTCAACGATAAACGATTTTCGCTGCGTTCCTTTTGTTTTTATAGAGAAATGGTCATACAATAGCTCAATATATTGCTAAGTCAAATCACTAGACTTTCAGATTGTATCGATGCAGGTGAATGGAACCACAGACTTGTTGTGATGTGATTTATGCGGCGGCGTTTTTACAGGCGAGCGGCTCTGCAGCAGCGAAACGAAGCGACTCGCGGGTCCGGCTGCCACCCGAGTAATTCGTGTCTGACGACGGGAGATACATATTTTTCGCCATGTTCATTATGGTCATTGAACAGGTTGCACAATTATTCCATTCCCGACCGGATGGAACGATAATTGTTTGGTGCTTAATTTCTAATACCACCTTTAGCCTTGTAGTTTTTTGTCTTGGAGAGAGACGATTGATTTTTACAATATGGAACCGTGAAGCATTTTTGACACCTCCCCACCCACCCCCCCATTCCCCCTCCCCTTCTTCTCCCCCTGAGTCAAAACACGACTTCATGACACATGCAGAGTGCCCCATGCAGTGAAAAAAAAAAACCCTCGAAAAATGAAGTAAATGTGTAAAAGAATAATAATAATAAATACTATTTTATCATGGGTCAGATTTTAAAACACTGTTTAATGTGGTGGTCTTGAATGCAACCCTGTTAATGTCTGACAGGTGTTTCTTTGCCTGTTGTTTTTTTTTTTTTCTTTTTCTTTTCTTTTTTCAGATCTACAACTTGTATTAATGTTGAATTCCTCACAGGGCTGTAAGGTGGAAGACGTCCCCCTGAATTCACAAAGTATTTTAAACGGAGGAATATTAACGACGTCGAGCTTTTTCCTTGATGGCAATAGAACTTTGAACGCTCTTCTTTTACACGTCGACGCCTAAATTTGGGATTCCGCTGCGTTTGCCTAGAGCGTGTTCTGAAGTCGAATGGCTCCGCGTAGGTTTTTTCAGCCTTTTACATTTTCATGAACTTTCTGAGATTTGATGAAAAAGAAAAACAAACAAACAAACAAACAACAACAAACGTTTCTCATATGCAGTAAGGCCTTTTTGTCGGGTCGCGTACAAACTGAAGCCTTGTGGACAAATGGTTTCATTTCAAAGCAGAAGTGCTGTTGGGGTGCTTGGAGAAGTTTGCCTGAGAGCGTTCAGAACAAATATGAACATAACAATTTGTGTGGATTTTACGTTAATAGAAAGATGTATTTAGTTAGAATAAACGGGGACTTTCCTAAAGAACTTTATTCACCATTTCCTGTGCAGTTCAAAGACAAAATAAAAGAGATTATGTTGAAAAAAACAACAACAAACAAGCAGCCTGCTTCTCATGACAGTGCGTTTCTCATTCTATGTGGTTGAATTTCCTTCTAACCTCTCTCATGTGGTGTGGGACTTCTCACTTTTGCTTTTCTTCGGTGTGAAACCAAGGCGGGACCTGAAAACCTACATTGTGTGTGTCTGGTGTGGGAAAAAAAAACCCCAAGGCGGCCTGAACATCAGAAAAAACACGAAACCTGACGTGAGAATTGCTTGAAACGATCTCCGTCCACGGAGCAGCTTAATGTTACTTGATCAGAAAACTCTGAAAAAAAGTTCCTTAAACTCAGATTTTTGCAGAGTCAGCTGGTGTCTGCTGTGAGTTTCTCCAGGAAACAAACACGCAGGTGATTTGTGAAAACCAGCACATCTGAAATGCAGAGAAGAGACGGGAGGAACGAGTGCTACGCTTCAGGGTGAACCTGCTGGAGATTGATGTGTTGGGTTTTTTCCCCCTCAGGTGCTTTGGTACCAAACAGGCTGACAGTAATTTCACTGTTTCCCTGAATTGTCAGTCTCTGCGGCAGCACCTGCCGCTGCCGCCTGACTTACCACAAGGTCTCTGTTTCGAGGGAGGGGAGGGGTTAACTGGAAAGCCCCCTGGATGGCAGGGGAGTGGTGAGACTTTACCTGAAGAAGCCGATGCGGTTGCGGTGCGCTGAGTTTCCCCCAGGTCTTTTCTCGAGCAGTCGGCGGTCTGATGGATGAAAACCAAGATGAGAGAGCTACCAAAGAAACATGGAGGATGTCAGGCTGCAAGGAGCTTTAAGTGCAAATCTAACCTCTGAATTCTCTTTCAGAGGAGCAGAAAGTCACGTTCTTTACTTTAATAACTACAGATGCTTGTGTCAACATGTTGAAGTACTAATCTGACTAAATGACTGAAGTTAAAAATAGACAGCATAGCAAATGTAACTCAGTACATCACAGAGGTGAGTGTGGTTACACACATGCGGACGTGTGAATCTCTAAACTTGTACTTACCTGCACACCTGTTGCCTCTTGCCAAGCACCAAATCTGAGGAAGATGCTGAACTTTTTTGTGCTTTTCACAATAAAATCTGTCACTGTCAAAGCCTGATATATGGGCAATGAGTGACAAGTGAGAGGCTTTTATTGTGGAGTTAATTGCTACAGTGACTCCCTGCAACTGTAACTCCAATTAACACCTTTTTATGCTACTCTAACTTCTCGATCCTTGTTTAACAAAGGGTGAAGATAACAACTTTCAAAGTCAACACTTCCTTTGACCACCTATCATAAAGTTACCTCAGAAAGGACCTTTAGTTTTATTTTCAATCTGTTTCTGTTTTTTTTGTGAAACACAGGAAGTTTACTTATGTCTGCAAGTGTTTTTCCCTGAACTACAAACTGCACAGTCATGAGCGTTAGTCAACTGACTTTACCTCTTTGTATTGTGACACAACTGAGATAAAGTTAAGAGAAACACAAGTGACCACCCAGTTTTGATGATCCTAAGATACCAAAGTAGAAGTGTTTTAGTGTAAGTGTACGTCTTCATCCAACAAAGCAGACTTTCTGCACTCTGCCACCTGTCACCTCTGCTGTATTTTTAGTCGATCGCTTCTCGGTCTGAACTCTCATCAACCCTGTGATGCAAACGGCCGCCCAAACGCGAGCAGAAGTGGCCATCAATCCTCGAAGTTTGCGGTGACGATGACGATGGCGCCGAAGCGTATTGGCAAACCTACTACGGGACGGTTCCTCCTCTCACGCCACCTAAACAAACCGCCTGATTCATCACCGCAATTTGTCACCATGAACTCATCCTCTCATCAAGATGGGAATGTTGCCTGTCAGACTCTAGCATATTGCCTACTGAACTGAAGCAGTCACCCCCCCCCCCTTTACGCACTTGTAAAAGTTTCTGATTGAGAAACACACTTCCTGTGACACCGCCAGCTTCCTCCACGGAAGTTTGCATAAAAATATTGTCACAGAAGGACGCACGTGGTCCGAGGAGATGCCGGATCAGAGAGAGAATCCACACAATGAACTTAAGTAAAGGAATCGACATAAAACTGTCCATCTGACACACTTTGCACACCTTTATCGACTGTGATTTTGATGTTGAGTGCATTAGTGAAGCACCTGACCTCCTGTAGCAGCAGCTGTGCTTCAAACAACGAATGACCTGAATGGGCCTAAAACGCAGTCAGAACGCCCGCAGACTGACAGCTTTGAATTTCCATCGAATTAGAACCGCGTCTTCACCCACGTCTCACCCTCTCACCCATGCTCTCTCTCTCTCTCTGCAGGGTGGCAGACAGACGCGTCGGTGAACTGTGTCAAAGGGAAGGTGACCTCAGTTCTCACATTAGTTTCCGGCGCGACTGACACGTATTTCTAAATTGAGATTATTCGTCGCTTGAGTGATTAACAAAAAAACATCTTCCACGCATGAGTGGAAAAGAGGTGCTTTTATCTGTAAATAACTATTGTTTCTGATCATGATCAGGAATAAGACAACGCCTCTACAAGTCCTGTCCTCGAAGCAGACATGTAGGGGCATTGTCTGCCGGCTCAACATGGGAGGAAGACCAGAAAAGGCAAAAAAAAGAAGCATATCTGACAGAAAGAGAGAGAGAGAGAGAGAGAGAGAGAGAGAG
>JAUESE010000098.1:8656244-8695311 GCA_032274725.1 Malacoctenus triangulatus
TGTGTGTGTGTGTGTGTGTGTGTGTGTGTGTGTGTGTGTGTGTGTGTGTGTGTGTGTGTGTGTGTGTGTGAGCATATGTGGTGCTGCTGCTTTGTGGGAGCCAAACGAGGCTGGAGCAGACAGCTGGAGGGAGAGGGAGAGGAGGGCGGAGGGAGGGAGGGAGGGGGGGGGAGGAGGGGGGAGAGAGAGAGGATCTCTGCCTCATACAGCGTGTCTGTATCAGATGAGAGGGGGTCACCCAGGATTCCCTTGAAGCTGCTATCCAGGAAAGAAAGAAAAAAAAAAACATGTGAGGAGATTTGGCTCCTGCTTCCTTCACCGGACAGGATCAGCACAGCAAAGCCGCCGCCGCTGCCGCCGCCGCCGCGTCTCGTACCATCGATTCTGTTTGTTTTGAAAGAAGATGCCGAAACGGGAAAGAAAAGTGAGGCGGTGTGCGCCGGGAATCGACGCTTTGACACAACAAGACGCGTCGTAGGAAGCAGAACCGACATTCATTCATGACTCCGGTGTTCTCTTTTTCTTTCTTTCTTTCTTCCTGATATTTCAGACCCGAACACCCTCATTTTTGTCATTAGGCAGCCCTTTTTTTGCTCGATCTAATGGATTGGAAGTAGGTTTAAAAAAAACGTGGTCACGAGTATGTGAGCGCCGATGAAAGCGTCCGTTCAACAGGCTGGGAAGTAAAAGTTTTACCTGCCATTTGAATAAAATGGCACTTCCGATTTGCTTCACAGCTTGCTTTTATTTGGCTTTGCGTTGAAACCAAAGGATCGACTCACACGCACGCTCCGTGACACGCCACTTTACTCACGTTTCTTAATTTTTTTAAACCTGAAAACGCGTCGCGGGGTCGAACTTTGCGCACGTTTTTCTCGTGTTATCCTCCCGCGGTTTTTTTTTTTTCCTTTTTCTCTCGAGCTTTTGTGTAAAAAAAAAAGAGAAATCTCCAGTAGCACAGTAGCAGCAGGGTCAGTCCAAACTCCGGGGAGCGAGGCTATATGAAGATCGCGACACAGTTGTTGCGTTTCCCTCGCAGAAATGCCAGTGCGTGCTGTGACCACCAGGTTCATGTACAAGGGACTTTGCACTATTCCAGATGTCCTCACCTACCGGACCCCTGTTAACCTGCCCGAGGATGAGGTGGAAGGTGAGACCCGCTTCCTTTTTTTCGCCTCCTACAGATTGATTCTTGCTCATTTCCCTGCATGGTTTTCCTTGAGATTTGAACTAATGTCACAGATGAATGCGACGCTCGGCTGGCGGAGCGGTTCAGGACCCTGGAGAGCTCCCGCCGGTGGAGGGGGTGCGCTTCTTCCCGGTTTCTTAACGCCACAGATTCGCCTGTGCGCCTGATGTGTCTGTGGATACAAGATAATGATGCGGATATTCTGCAATTACAGCGAGAGCTGAAATGTGGCTTTTCTTCTCTGCTTGGCATTGACAAGCTGTCTGCTCTGTGATCACCTTTGTGCTTTTATCTCCTCACCTGTCTCGTTTCCCTGCATGCTGTTGCTTCAGATGGATTTTGACGGATTGTGTTGCAAGAGGGCGAAACCCCACAAAAAACTCCCAATTCACAATGCAGCTTTGATTTAGTGGCATGTTGCAGTGGAGAGCACGCTTTAAACACCAGAAATGCCTTCTGAAGGACTGATTAGACTCAATTTCAGGGACAACTCCTGTGAAATATTGTCCCGTTTAGCTGTTTCACAAATGAGGGGGGGGCACAGTGATGAGTGGAAACAGGGTGCAAGTGGATGAAAGGTTACAAGACAAGGAAACTCTCAGCAATGTGAGATCCACCAGATTGGACTAATTCTCCAACCTCTCACTTCTTGCTTTTGCCTTTAATCCTCAAACCCAGGCGCTGTATTTATTGGTCACCCCCAAAAGGACTAATTGGAGCTTTAAATCCTTTCGTATTGTAACGTATTGCCTTGCTGCTAGGTTGAAGGGGTTTTTGTTTGTTCACAGTGAGGGAAAAAAAAGCCCAGCTGGCAGCGGTTCGGAACAAAGCCACTCAGACTACAATAAAGCGATAAGTCTGATCAGATTTGATATCACCAAGTCTTTTTATGCGGAGGGATTTCCATTCCCCCCCCCCCCCTTTCCTCTGTCTGCAGGTTGCCCGGGCCCACAAGTGGCTGCTTGCCCTTGCTTTGAGCCACTCGTTTGACATTGAAAATCCACTATCTGCGATGACGGCATAAATTTAATTAAAATGTTGGCTATGGAAAAAAAAAAAGCCCAAATTAGCACAACAGGGGGAAATGGTGTTGCAGTGTGTTGTGTGTTCCTCTGCGATGATGCAGCTGTTCAGGTAATGGAGAAGTCTTTTCAAATTGTAATTTACTAATTGAGAGACATTAAAAATTCAGAGGGTGGCGAGAGGAACAAGTCAAGCAGAAATTCATTTAGTGGAGGGGGGGGGGGAATTCACTGAGCACGTAATGCACCGCCACGCTCACCTCGCTGGCTCGCCCAGAGTAAATGTTGCTCCTCCTGTCGCCACCGAGCCACTCGGCCGGCAGGTGAAGTGCGTTAAAAAGCACTTTGTTTGGAGTTGACGAAACGAGCCGAGAGACCCTCTGATTCCATTTGGAGATCCCCCCCCCCCAGTCTGACTGTTGGAATCTGCAGCCCAGCTTTCTACTGTACCACCGCGTCACCTGCAGCACGGTGGAGATGGATGGAGGCGGTGTGTGGACCGCGCTGCAGTCCAGTGGCTCCTGAACCACGAGCTGCTCTTCTTCCTCCTCCAGTCTGAAGAAACTCGCCCGTAAAATTCCGTTTCATGCACAAAATCTTTAATTACTGCAGGGCAGAAGTTCCCTCACTGCCTGGCTGGGGTAATTATTCCCCCTAATCATATTTATGATAATAGCTTTTTCCGTGCAAGGTGTGTATGTTTGCCCCCCCTCTCCTCCAGTGTTATCTGACATGTTTAGATTCAATCAATCACCCTGACCGTATGTCACGTCTGGGAGGAAAAAAAACAAAGCCTAAATCCAGGAGTAATGGAAAGATGGAGCTGATTTACAGTCACCGTGGCATCCTGCCTCTAACCTGCTTAATCACGCTGTATTTTTCACATACTGTTTGATTTGGTGGCCATTCAAAGTGTAAATCTTAACTTCCACATGCCCCCCTACCCGTCAGCACAGGATGACACAGAGCCGCGTAATGCTAATCGGAGACGGGGGTAAACATGAGATCGGACGAGAGATTAAATGGAGGCTAATTTTTCATGGTGACACTGTAGCGGAGAGACACGCGGGGACACACTCCGACGAACACAATGCAAGGACGCAAGGACCTTGCGTCCCCCTCGAAAATGAGATGCGGCGCCCGGTGGACGGTGGATCAAACAAACCGCCTCAGATTGAACGAATGCAACAGCTCAGTTTGAGCTTCGAAGTGGGAAAGTCGACGGCAGTGTGCTGGTGAACCAACAGGGAGGTTTACACAGCGAGAGCTCTTGAAACTATGTTTTTCTATGAATCTGAATGCTAATACACGCAACAAATGCCTGAAGCAGGATGGAAAATGTTGGTGTTTAGCAGATGTGTTTCTAGAACTTCTTCACCAAACAGAAAAGCATGTACAAGGGCTGCTTGCAAAATGAGTCGAATTAATCCAACTTTAAAGATGATGATCAATCTGCCAGTAGTCCAGATGGGCCGATATGGTGGTGTAGTGGTGAGCACTCTGGAAATACAGCAAGGGGGGTCCTGGGATTGCGCCAAGGAGGGGCCATCCTGTTTGCATGCTCTCACTGGGCTTTCTCTGGGTACACCTGCTTCCTGCCACAGTCCAAAAACATGCACAAGGTCAATTTGGGACTGTAAACTGTACAAAGGTGCAATTGTGTGTCTCCTGTAATGGACTGGCAACCTGTTCAGGATGGACTCTGTGGGAAGTGACTCAAGGAACCCTTGAAAAACTTTAGTTGGGAGAAAGTCATGTAGAAAATCAGTGAATGAAGGAATATTTCAGATAGGAAATAACACCACGTTTCGATATTTCATCTCTCTGCATCCCAAAACTATCATTTGTGGACTCCCTCTGCTTTAAAAACCATTAGTGCCAAAAGCAACACTGTTAAAATCACCCCAAGTAAACTCGATGCAAAATCATTTTGAGCAGCAGCTTCTCAAATGGCTCCTGGATGAAGTTGCACTCAACTTAATTCAACTTAAAAAATGTTTCACAATTGGGAGAAGCACAATAATTATCTCTGACGATGTGTGCAATAGAGATGTTTGACAGAAAAAGAGGAAGAGAAAAGTTTCGGGGAAAGGAGTGTCGAAATTAATTAGGGCACACAGCTCATAGAGAAGAAGAAGGAAGTAATGGCACAGACTTTTTTATTGGATCAATTACCGCTTAAATTGGCTGGCTGAACGAACCAATTTAAAGCGAACAATTAATCCAGACGTACACGCGGCACTCTGCGGAGATTACGTCTAAATCTTCATAATCCTGTCATCTCAGGGCCTCTGGCACATTAAACCGCTGCTCACACAACACTGAGATTTATTGACCTTCTCAGAATCAGACGCCGTCTTTAGTATTTCCCCCCCCAAAAAAACCTCCCTCGCCGTCATCGTCGGTGAGAACGGTGGAGGATTACGGGCGACGAGCGGCGAGGGGGGGACGGCGAGGGGGGACGGCGTGTGCTCGGCTGCCGGCGCGCCGGCGGCTCTTAATAGAGCCGCTCCTTCCAGGGAGCGTTTCTGGAGCAGATGGCGGCCTGGGCGGGCCGGGTCAGCGGCCAGCCTCCCTGCCCGCCGCTCTGCCCTTGTGTCGTGCACTTGTCACAAACTCGGAAATGTATTCGAGTCGTTACGACTGCAGGAATGCCCGTACCTCTGACACCCCCGAACCGCTGCACCTGCCTAATTTGTTTGACTTTCACAAATCCCCCCCCCCCCCCCCCCTCCTTTTTTATTTTAAAACCTGATTATCGCGGCTTCGTTCGGATCTTAACCTTGAGCGTGACGTTGTCGGCTTCTCTCCCCGTTGCGAGTCTCTCGCTGTGTGTCGTTAATTTAACATAAATTACACAATAACTGCGACTCAAACTGCTTATGCGGAAAACAGCAATCACAACATGATATCAAACCTGGGTCTCTTCACTGTAAGAGTCCGACTTACAACCAGAACCAGTTAATAACAGTGGGTGTATTAAAGTCTCGGTTCTAAATAACTCAATAAAACCTTCATGACACCATAACCTTAATTGTGTGTCTTGTTGCTGCGTCGGGGAACAGATTTGACCTTGTCAGTGCTGCACTGACTTAACTTGAGCCCATAACTTACTCTTCAGACACTTTAACGACACACATGTTGACTCAGATAAGACGCGGTCTTTATGGCTGAGCAACTCCTGCCTCCCCAGCAGCTGCACTCCTGGAGGTCCGCGCGAGCTCGTATCGCTCCTCGGTGCGCCGCTGACAGAGGATGTGAACAGTATTTATAGATCGCAGCCAGCAGGAGAAATCCCCAAGACGTCAGGCATTGTAGTCGAGTGTGGTCTATTTTTCCACTTTGTATGCAAAGCTGCCTTCTTTTGTGCGTACAAACGACGAGGCTTTTTTCCCCTAATATTGACTGCAAACAATATGTTGTCTACTTTACTGTATCACAGCTGTCTGGGATCGACACATGTCATTTTGTACCTTCAGACATGATCAGGAGATTTAAAGACACGCTGCCGGCTTTTTGGGTTTCGATCATTTTTTTTGACTTCGCAAACCAACATTAACGAGATGTGAAATATACAGACTTAATGTGGCGTCGTCTGCCGCAGTTGTAAGACAAATGTCTGGTCGTTACAGTCAGCGCTGCCCGGAGAGACTCGGCTTCAAACAACAACACTATTACAAGATGTTAATTATGAGACGGTGTCCTTACTCTCCCCTTGTCTGTTCGTCGACAACAGTCATATTTCTTTTTCATCATCCGACTGAGTTGGCAAACTCTCTGTGTTAAGTAATGAAAACGTATCCAGTGAATGGACGAAAATACAAAGTTTGTGTTTTATCGTCAATGTCGAAACAGCTGCGGGTCAAATCGTCCATGAAAGTCAAATTAAGGCTACAGCAGGTAAAGTGAAGAGCACACGTTGAGCTGATTACACGACGTAATGGGATGTTTACGTTGCCTCGGTGGAAAAGACTTTCGATGCAACCTGCTGCTCCGTCAGCCTCTCTGTGGAGACGTCCCGTCGCTTTGGAGATTTATATGTAAATATACACCTAATTTGATTTCGTTGTAATTATGTTGCACAGCAGGAATCTTAGAGTTCCACGTTACAAATGTGACACCCAGATAAAAGATCTCTTGAAGTGAAACAGGCTTCAGAGGCTGTTATGTAACCTCTCTGCTCACTCTCACGACAATGCTGCACAATCACAAAGACGGACCGTTCTGGATGTAAACATTGCGGACCATGCGGAGGTAAAGAGAGCTAACACTGCAGAAATTTGCATTTTATTGTGTCTGTCTTCAACTTTACTCTGCCGCTGTTTGGCGTCACAGAATCGTGTCGTTCTTTGGTACAAAAATAGCTCGATGGATAGAAAAAAAAGAAGCAAGACACCAGGTGAAGAGCAAGAGGAGAAACAACACAGTCTGAAGTTCACTTGAAGATGAATCCCTACCGTTTGTAGAGAATCATTTGATTCAATCAGTAACAGCTGCTAATGAGACGATTTCAGAGTAATCTCACTAAAACACAAGGAGCCCATCACGTGACTTTGATCCAGCCTCCAGAGAGCCGCAGGTAGAGATTTCAAGTCGTTTTTGACAGCAGGAGCTGTTCTAGCTGCAGGGCTTCTGCAGCACATCCTCATGATGTCTTGGGACTACGCGTGTTTTATTTTTTTTTGCAGCCCTGAATAAAGCAGTCAGAGACACTAAGTAAAAACGCATCACTGGGAGAGGAATTCGGAGAAAGTGTGAGTCACGAAACCAAATATGAGCTGGTTAAAAGTCTGAGAGACGATGATATTTTGTGTATTCTAGTTTCAGAGTTACTCTATGAGATAGAAACACACGTAAAATTCTTATTTTAAAAGGCAGTCGAGTTTAACTAATTCAAAAGTTGTTAATTATTTGTTTTGCAGTCGGTGACATTTTGACTTCGAGGGATCCAAAATGTAGCCAAGTTAAAGTGTCTGTTTTTTTTTTCCTTTGACAAATGTGATTCAGTACAACTGAATCGTGACTGATAAAGTACTTTTACTTTGTCTCTTTACAGCGCTGGTTATTTGTGTCCACACAATAACATACATCATCTATCTGGAGCCACACAGAAGGGGGAGGCGTGATGCCGGGCTGTCGGATGATGGACTGATTTCTATTTTGCGGCATGTGTGTGTTTTGCTGCCAGACTCTCCAGGCAGACATTGAAGGATAGTGTGTTATGTGGCGTCATGTTCTCATTTCTGACACATTTGGTTCACGTTGGGAACAGAAAAGTACTCCGAAAAAAACTTTTCCTCTGTGTCCTTTAAAACATGGCAGGTGTTCCGACTAAATTAGCACCATTTTATTTTGTGAAGAGCCAATTAAGGTGTTTTAAAATGAGGCATTCATTGCAGGGTTCGTGCAGCACTCAGTCGTTGTGTTGGACAATGGTGGACAGACTGGAGATGGCGAGTAAATTAATACATTGTTTGCTTGTTGATTTGCTGCTCAGACCAATAAACTGGAGGTTACGCTGCTGTTGGTGTTCTGTCATCCAGAGAATCGGCTGTTTTTCCTGTCTGAGCATAATAGACTCGTAAACACTGGTTAGAACAATCTGGCGATGTATTCACGGTGACTGTGTGATCGCGTATGAGAAGAATTTAATTCATTTGACGTATTTGTCCCACAAGAGAGACACAATCGAGCCCCCCCCCTGCAGCTTGTGCCAAACGTGTCGTCTCCTCCTGAGTATCAGACGGTGGGACGTCACCGTGTCGTCCCACCGTTATTGATGCAACCACCGGGGGGGGAGGGGCGCGTTGTTAATGAAAAGCCTCTGACTCATCTCCCACTCAAGAGCTTCAATCCTCCAACTAAATTTAAGTGAGGAGCTATTTTGAATAGTGTTGCAGATTTGAGGAACACACTCCACGCTCCACTACTTTGGAACATTTGAAGTTTTTTTTAAACCACATCATTAAAAAGTCCTACTTGACATTGAAGCAGGTGTCACTCCGCTCTCTGTTCTGAATGGATTTGGATGAGCTCTGCAGGTTTGATGAGGTGTGATCAGTTGGCAAGTCGCGGCACATTCATAATGTGGGGTTGTGGCGGAGGTATGCGCTCTCCCGAGTGTCCTCGTTCGCTTTCAGAGTTGCAGAGTTGCTGAAACTGGATGAAAATGAGACTTGAGTCGTGGTTTTTTTTTATGAGGGAGGAGAAGAAAGAAGTGTCACCTTTGTCTGTTTCCCTTTATCCAAACAGCTGCCTGCGTGTCGGACTGACACAGTGAATCCTGTTTGAGCCTGGATGCAATTAACAGGAAAGCCTGAGTCTCCCCTTTTCCTCCCATTGATATTCAGTTTGCAAATATGAGACGCTGCATAGAAAAGAGCTAATCTGATTTAGGCCCTTCCAAATCTGACATTTGATATGAGGCTCCATCATGACTTTGACATATGAGATGAACTTTAATAAAGCGGGAACTACGAAGGCCACTGAGAGTGGAGTTTTGCTTGGCTCAGTAACTCCGGACACTGAAGACTGCCTGCTATCATCCTCTCTGCACGTCCTGCGGTGCAGAGACTTCATCTACCTCCTGCCGGAGTCACTCTATTACCCAGTCGCTCTGTGTCGTGATCGTTACTGAAGGTTAAGGGGGCTGTTTTACAGTGGAGGGGGGTGGGGGGGGGGACAGCCGCAGTCGGGCTCGGTGCACAACTTTCCCTCGAGGATCAAGTTAGTTTTTTACTTAATTTGTTCAGCTGGAAGGACTAAACTTTCTGCAGTATCTGCACTGCGTTTTCACACAGAATGATGGATTTACTTGTTTAAGCGAATTCCCTGAACCCTGACCTCCCTGCCAGATATCACTGATTCACTGACTGTGTAGCTGACTGGTGATTTTCAATGTGAAGAGTCCACATCTATAGTTGAAATTTTGATAAAGGTCAGTTCTCTTTTTTTGTTACAAATAAGACCATGTAGTCCAGAGTCTGCTCTCTGCTCTCTGAAGGTCGTGTTAATCTCCTTAAACTCGTCGTCTGGCTTCAAAGCCATTTTTTGGGGGGATTTCCTCGATGGTCTTCACGCGGGAGCTTCACTGGATTTATTGTCCGAGCCGGCGGCGGCGGCGGCGGCGCCGACTCTCTGCCAGTGGACGGCTGCGGGCGTCTTGGCATCAGCTTTCGCTGTGGACAGTTGTTCTGTCTCTATCTGCACCAACGAGCAGCACGAGTCCTTCTGTCAGACGGCGCTGGAGGTCAGCCGGGTCTGTCGGTGCTCGTGTTTGGTTTGAGCCCGTTTGGAAGGTCAGCGGACTTCCTCTGGCGTCCGACCCCCCCACTCCCCCCCACTCCCCCTCAGGGATATAATTGGCCACCTCATTTGACCTCCTAACTGAAATACTCAAACACAAACACACAATAACACCTTTGTTTCTTCTCTGCTTTTCTCTGAAATTTCCCAAAACTATGGCTTAACCCTGCCCCCCCCCCCACAAATCCCTGCCCCCTGTTATGATGTGCATCTTTCCCAGAGAGAAGTCCGTCCTGCAGGAGAATTCTGGGCTCAAGCCAAGAAGTACTCTGCACTAAAACGTCGCTCGGAAAAAGACTGTTTGATGAATGAAAAGAGATTTGATATTCCATTAGGAGATCAAATAACCTGAAACAAACAGCTCAGGCTGAAGAGCAGACAAACACCCACCAGCCCGCGTGTGATCCAGGAAACGATCGCCATCAAAGCCGCGTTGGCAGATGTTGATCCAAAACTTGCCGTGAAATTGTCCGTCAATATTTCATTCTGCTTATCGCCTGAACCGGTTTAAATGAACTGCTCGGATCGGCTTTGTTTCCCTGGAGGTTTTTTGTTCCAGTGGTAATGTGATTACATGTAATGTGGCTTCCCCCTATTTTTTGGCTCAAGAGAGGAAGTCGCTCAACTTTTGTCTTACAAGAAGCAGCGAAGGGCAAAGCGGTAAAAAAAAAACAAAACAAGAACATTGTTTTTTATGAAGTTGTTGCTGATCGTGCAGCGGAGGCCCATGAAGCGTGTTCAGTGTCCAAACCACTTTATTCACCTGCTGGATGTGCCCACGGATGCCAGCACACGTTTACTCCAACCATCCAGAAACGCGTGTCCAATAAACAACGCTGTCATCATCAGATTCGCTCCTGACGGCGGTGGAGTTGATCAGCGAGCGTCCGCGATGCGAAATAAATCCACTTTTGCTGCGGGAACTCGTGGCATTAATAAAACCCGACCGATCATCTGCCTGGATAAACTTCCCCGGCGGAGAGATACGATCGGTCATCGGTGAAACTCACGCCGACATCCACACAGACACACGCTGTGGGGTTTCGCTTTGGGAGCAGCAGCAAATCCTTTTGAAAGTGACATCGGTTTTTGTTTTGTTTTTGTTTTTGTGGCCTGATAACACAAACACTCTCGATCATGTCTGTGTGCTGACAGTGAAAGATGGCACACGCCTGAGTTTCATGTCTCTGTCACATCATGCACCCATTTATTTTGTCTGTTTTCACTGATCTACTCAGGTTGTGTTCTCTCGAATAAGCTTTCCATGAGATGATCAAGCTTTTATTTCCTTACAAATTCAGCTTTCCTGCAGTCACATAGCCCACATAGACACGTAGCCTTCAAAATAAAAGCGTTGAGTCTAGAAAGTGTCTTTAAATCCACTAATTTGATGACCTGAAACCAGGCAAAGCTTATGATCTTTGCTAGCTTCACCCGTCACCACATTACAGTCAATACATCAAACATTTTAACAGCCACTTTGTTTCCTTTGACTTCAGCTCGAACTTCTCACGCACACGCGTTGGCGGTGACTTTACGTCTCGGCGGCAGCGCTCTGAAACTGTTCTCTTCCTACCTGCAAATGCAGATTGAAAGGAAAAAATAAGTATTTGATCACAGCCTTTGATTACTCGCTGCTGCAGAGGAAAAGCCCGCAGCTCTGGATAGATGAGCCGTTGCGCGCTCGCAGCGGCGCAAGGTTACTGAGATTATCTCATCAAGGACTCGCGGTGGAACAAAAGCGGAGGCTTTCCAGTGTTTTCAGCACTTCTGCACGGGAGATTAAGTTGTGCCAGGTCGCAGTTTTCTGCTGTTGGGCTTTATTTTGATGGTGTGTCCGACATCTATTGTTGTAAACCCAGAAACACTTTGTAAGGATAATCTGACATTTTACTCATAAACTCCTACAGAGACAAAGAAACAAAGGAGCATTTGTTTGTTCGAAAAATAAAGAAAATAAAGTGAAATGTTTTAACGTGAGTCGTGCTAAGTCTTAGAACCACAATTATAAAGCTTTTTTTTCTGCATTCACAAAGCATTTTATGTGTTTTCCCTTATTTATTGTTGATAAATCATATTTCTGCGGATGTATTTCAGTAAATATTCAGCCCTTCTCGGTATGTAGCCATCAGTAGTCCAGCCACTGCTCAGCCGGCTCGATGAATTCATTATTTGTCACTGGCGCCGGAGGTCGCGACATTGAATCTGGGATGTTGCCGAAAGGAAGATAACAAACCTGAAGCCGCTCCGGCTGGCTGTAATTTAGACAAATATGTTGTGTCTTACGTGTCGAGCGACGGTACAGACGGTGTCACTCGTCCGGCTGGACCCCAATTTACGAGGCCCTCCTCTGCCTCTGGGAACACTCCCTTTTATTTCCCCACATGGCTAATGGACTGCTGCTAGTTTAGCCACCGTTTACACGCGATCACTAATAAACTGCAGGCAGTCGCGTTGCACAAGATGGATGACCAGCGCTCGTCCACTGGTGGGCTTTGCATGCAAATTGTGTTTGCCAAGTCACATATGTGCATACAAATGAATTGTGGTCCTCATAAAGCGCGGGTGTGATCTCATAATTAAAGAAAGGAAATAAATAAAAGTGCGTTTTTCAGGCTTGTGATTTAGTGGGAAAATTAAAATGTCACAAAAACAATGGATAAATGTCAATTTTTGTTGTTTTTTATAGTTTCATTCCACAAAAAGTTAAAGACATGCATGATTAGCTTTGTTGCTACGGTCACACTGACTCATGTCGTTCACACACTAATGACAGGATGCCCTTTTCTTCTGTTGTGATGCGTTTTCATGTCTTCTCTCATGAAATCTCATGACTGCTGAGCTGCCATCGAACAATCTTGTATATTTGAGGATCGACATCAAAAAAGAAGCGGCGAGGTTCGCAAGTCTTTGATGTGCAACTGCGCTTTTTTCGCGACTTCAAACGGAATACGGAGAGGCAGGCCGAGGACAGGAGCCAAATGGCAATGTTTATGGATTATTTACCGACAGTTGCTGTTAATTATGAACCCGCTCATAAATCTTCTGCCATGACCAGTTGGGTCGCGGCTACTGTAGCGGTGCTTCAGGAGGGAACTTCTTACTGTAAGTTTGAAAAAAAAATTAAATAATTTGCAGCCTCGGATCAAAGTCCGACGATGTGCTGGAACAAGTTTGATGAAGTATTTAACCTTTGCATCGACTGAAACTTGGTGCACAGAGAGAGTAAAAGTAATATTTTATATGGAAAGATTGCAACATTTACTAGTCGAGCATCTTAAAACAAGAGAAAATGCCTCCTCATCTTCACTCACAGCTGCACTAAAAACCACAACCCTCCATTCAACCACAAATTCAATAATATTGGTAAATAACAATCCATGTATTTCAATCTGTGGTCCTTAAACATCACTTAAACCGTCACAGTTGTACTGTCATTTTTTGTTGTCCTGATTTGTTGTAAATTTGTGCCTTTTTCTCTGCATTACTGCAACTTCTCTTGCTGATTTCAGCCAGTCTCAAACCTCCACATTGGCTGAAGTCGAGCAAATCGTTGGTCATCTTGTTGAGCAGCGTGTTTATTGGAATATCGTTTATCGTTTTTGGCAGCAGGAAAGTGTAAATTAAATCACCCATTTTGTTTGTAGCAAAGAAGCAAAGGTCACATCTTTAAAAGCTGCAAGTGAAGGGGTTCCAATTGCTTCCCTGTTCAAACACCAAATATTCAGCTATGGATTTTTTTTTAATCTCCAAATACAAACATGTAAGAAAGACAGATTATACGCTTTAAACCCAACCGTTTAAAAACTCCTCTTAAACGCTTTCCTTAACAGCTTTAAGCTGCTTTAAAGTCCAAACAGAAACAGTCTGTGCACACATGCAGGGCTACAAATCAGCATGGTGAGCCGCGTCTCGCGGCGTGCATGTGCAGGTGATAACGTGGCCGTTCTGTGCATCCTTCTTCGTCCCCGCAGAGATCCGAGAGGCTTTCAAAGTATTTGACCGGGATGGGAACGGCTTTATCTCAAAGCAGGAGCTGGGAATGGCCATGCGTTCGCTGGGCTACATGCCTAATGAAGTGGAGCTGGAGGTTATCATCCAAAGACTTGACATGGACGGTGCGTCTCTCTCTCCCTCTCTCTCTGTCTCTCTCTCTCTCTCTCTCTCTCTCCGGTCACTCAGTGACATGTTTGTTTATCTGCTGGTTTCAGGTGACGGCCAGGTCGGCTTCGAAGAATTCGTCACGTTGCTCGGACCTAAACTGTCTGCGGGAATGCCCGACAAGTTCCATGGAGCCGATTTCGACTCGGTGTTTTGGAAGGTACCCGCCTTCGTCATCACCTCCGTCTATCATGTCCAATCGAGTTTCGATATCAGGTCGCATCGAGCGTCACTGTTGATTGGACCATTGTGGCTTCACGTCTAAACGACCTTGACAAACTACAGCACAGTTATGATGACATTTTGTTTACGCGGCAGCTTGCATTAAGTTGCATAATCAAATAAATTATTCTAATCTGTGACTTTTTTTCCATGAAAAACGTAGGCGCCTGCTATTTATTGCTGACCTGCAGCTTGTGTGCATCACTGAGGGGCATCGAGGCGGAGGTTCTTCCTGCGCTAATTAGACCCTCTCCTGCATGTGTGTGTGTGTGTGTGTGTGTGTGTGTGTGTGTGTGCTCCCAGTGCGACATGCAGAAACTGACGGTGGACGAGCTGAAGAGGCTCCTCTACGACACCTTCCACGACCACCTCACCATGAAAGACATCGAGAACATCATCATGACCGAGGAGAACCACCTGAACAGCCCCGACTCCCACGTGGACATCGACAGTACGTCCGCATGAAGTAGCACCTTTAATCTGCTCGTTGGACACTCTGATCGCTTTCTGACTCACTCCCTCTCTCTGTTCTGAATCCCTCCACAGCGAGTCCAACGCAACAGGAGAAACACACGTGTGTGCGGAAAAGCCTGATTTGTGCCTTCGCTATTGCGTTCATCATCAGCGTCATGCTCATCGCAGCAAATCAAATGCTCCGCAGAGGGATGAAGTAAAGGCCCAGAGTGAGATGGGTGTGGAGGGGGGGGGGTTCAAGGAAGGACACTAAAAAGAAGCAATCGTCTGAAACACTTTCACTTTTTCACTTCTATTTCACCCCCCCAACGCATCACTCCTGACGCCGGTGACGATGCTTCTCTGGATTAAATGATGTCATGCTGTGGACCACCTTTCCATCGTGTATCATAGTGAAGGCGAGAGAGTGGATTAAAGGCATTTAAAGGGCTTGATGAGCGTCTGAAACAGGGGTTGCAACCCCCCCTCCCCCGACTGCCAGAGAGTCCTTTCGTCCATCGAGATGCCAGAATAGCAACCTGCTGCTCCTGATTCTTCCACACAGTTTGGTTTGTTTTGTTTAGTTAGTGAACACAACGGAGTATTGAGACCCAGAAACAAACTGTGGGCTGCAGCGAGAGCGAGCCGAGTCCTCGCTGATGAAATTACATCCACGTCTGTCGGGGCGACTTTGCGAAAACGTGCGCCGAAGCTTGCCGAAGCTCGCCGAAGCTCGCCGTGCCGCCGCTGGCTGACAACAGAATCACTGTGGTAAAAACGGATTTCAGAGATTCTCAAGAAATTTCAAGTCGATAGATTTTTTGTCCAACAAGTGCAATAAATGTAAAGCCTTTTCTTTTTTTTGTAAAGCACTCATATTTTTTCACGGTAAAACGAAGGTAAAATATTTGGGTTGTGTTTTTGAGCGATCAAATGTTGCCGCAGCTCGTTTGAGATCAAACAAAGCTGCGTGTCGGCCCTGAACCGAAGCGAGTTTGCTGATTCCTGATGACATCTGCCGAAATTAGACAGAGAAGCAAACAATACCTTAAATATTCAAGATGCCCCAAAAAAAAGAACAAAAATTGAAAAAGCTGCTCTTGAAAGGGCGACGAGCAAGCAACCAATGATGACAGCGACACAAAAGGCGGCGCCGTAACTTGTCACTTTAACTGAAACCAGAAGGACGCGTTTGCACACAGGACTCCGTGTTTTCCTTTGTCCGTCTGCCGCTGCGATCCGAACCACTCTCAGTTCTGTTAACCACACTGAAGCTTATCAAAACAGCCCCGCTGTTACGAGACACAATGCCGCACTCCAAAAAAAAAAGCGAAGCCGTCAGCGAACAGATGATGGATGTCTCGTCGTGAAATTTTGCAGATGTTCGCGCTCTTTGGAGGACGAGCGCTAATTATTTTTGATGCACTGAAATAAAAAGATCCCATTAAAGTAAGTGAAAAAACGATACAGACCCCCAGATGAGCTTAAAATTCACTTTTTTTTGTGAGATAATTATATTTTTGGCTTGAAATTAGACAAAGCGACATGGTGAGATTTATTTTCTTTGCTCTGATTTGGCCTTTCGCCACCTCGGGGTTGACAACTTTGGTCATTTCCCAGCGAGGAACCCACAGTAACATGAGTCATCAGGTTATCTCTGCTCAACATCGGCCACTGTGATCATATCACCATGCTAATGTAAGCATATATTCCAAAGCAGAGTTATAATGAATTCTCCCCTCGCCGAGCTGAAGCATGGATGATCTTTTTCTCTTTTTTTTTTGTGCGGCAGCGTACAGCTTTAAGTGAGCACACAGGGGGTGTCTGTCAGGTGTGCTAATTTGTTACTCACAGGCATTAATCATCCATATCATATTCTGTAGTTTCGTGGTATTATCGTCCCGTAAATCCCAGCTCGGCTCAAGCTGATTTGAAGGCCACACGAGAGCGGACGTGAACAGAAATTCAAAGGGTTTTGCGGGAAAAACTTTCTTCAGTAAGATTCGATTTGCAAGGCTGAAATGCAGACCAAGCGAAGTGACGCCATGAAAACTCGCAACATGACGACCTCAGTCCGTCAGAGGAGACTGAGGACAGATGTAGCCTGTTATTGTGGTATTCGATGGACTCAGCCTCACAAGGCACAAACGGCTTCGCACGCCATCGCACTGTCTCAGTTAAAGTTACCGAACACCTCAGCTTGTGTAGATTTTCATGGCAACGCCACCCGTAACTCTTGTGTCATCCATCGCAACACACACACACTGCAACAATGGAGAACGGAGGCGATGTTAAACTTCCTTTTTCGTTCAACAGCAGCCTGCTCTTTGTTACTCAGCCCAAAAGTATCTAGTATGCTGCAAAAAACAAAATATTACCGACTCGATTTCATTCATTTCAAGTCAAACTATCTCATCACACTTGAAATAAGACGTAAACCACCCAAAAGCTGATTGTTCCTGCTCATTTCAAGGTCGACTTGTCTTATTTGAAGAGTGAATCTTCACTTGTTTCATTGGCGCATTTTTCTTTTGCTTATTTCAAGCAAAAAAAATCTGCTTTGAGTCTCCAATTCACTTTTGGAGACAAGCAGACCTTGAAATAATCAGGGAAAATGCAGAATTCTTAGGTACTTGTATGTAACTTCAAATGTGCAATGATCTTTTTGACTTGCAATAAGTTAATTCTACTTGGTAAGATTTAGTGTTTTGCAGTGTGAGAGATACAAACCTCATGGAAACGCTCTGAATCTGTGTAGATTCAGGCTGAGTAAGGCTGAGCAGGTACGAATGCTTCACTTTGATCTTAAAACACAGTTACTTGTTATTCAGTGGGTTTACAACTGTCCCAGTCTTTGAGGTTTTTGAGGGGTTTGTCAGAAATCATGACTTTATTCCGAAAGCTGAAATGAGTCTTCATGGCCGAGCTGCTCGGAGTGGCTGTTCAAACACGACAGATGTTTGGTGGTGAGCTGTAATGTGAAACAGCTGCCGGCTGGAGAATCACATCATCAGAAGTTCTCAGCGTTCTTTCAGGCATTCGTCGAGACGTTCACACGGAAGGAAGTCTTTCTGATTCTGCTTCAGAGTCGCACTCTGCCTGCGATGCGTGCACAGCGCTGCTGCATATTTCCAATCTGTGCACGTATGGCAGACACCGACGTGAGCGGAGTCACAGTGTGTAGCTGCATGAGCCACGTTAGCAGCTACGAGTACGTAAAAGAAGTTTTAGAGTTTAGATAAAAAAACAGCGTAGTAACTGTAATATTTATAGCAAATGAGTATGAAGTAACTCACACCGCACACTTGCATGTACATTAAATTATAAATTGAGTGTTCTATGTGTGTGCGATCAATTTTTTTATTTTAAAAAATCTGATGTGTGTGTTCGAATAATTATGCAATTTGTAAAGTGATCATTGCAAAAAAAAACAAAAAATACTCTCAGTATCAGACATTTTCCTGTAAATGTCAAATTTTTTGTGGATGTGCAAACAATATCAAAATGAATCTTTTGCAGATGCTGTGAAGAATAATTTAACATATCATGAGAAATGCTGTTTTCTGGCTTTTACATGGACCACCAAAACAACATCTTGTTTAAAGTACAACATGATTATATTTTCTTACTTGGATGCATTAAATCTATGTGACTTTATTATCAATACAGACATAATGTTTTGTAAAAAAAAAACTACAAAAAAACACTTGAAAATATACCAAAAAAAATCAGGTTCCTGATATATATTATTTCCAGTTTGACTGGACATTCAGACACGTTCTTGTGTGTATTGAGACCATGCACTTACATTGACTTTACTGATTTAAGATTCATTTCTCTGAGTGTTTGATTTAACAAATATTTGTCAGCTCTGACAAAGTTTTACAAAATGCTCTATTTTTTCTTGCTCTTTTTATCTCAAAAGTAATCAAAGCTATAAAACGAGAGGGGACGTGGGAAACACCGAGAGTCATTCTGGCAATAAAAACGATATTTTATGTCACATATGAATATCTATAGTATCTGTTAATGTAAAATCTATTTATATGACATCACATTACCTCTTTGTGTGGACATATCATGTAAGATAAGGGTTCTGTGTGAATGTAAAATATAGTTATACTGTGCCAAATCTTGAGAATATAAACAAATATTGTCCTATTCTCTATGTTACAATGTTTTAACGAGCAGATTTATGTACACTTTGTTGACAGGTTGTTATTGACTTTATGTTGACTGTGGATGTCTTCTGTTCTGTGCCTTTGTCACTTAACGTTCTGAAAAATGCACTCTTGTACCGTGGAGAGAACTTCAGAAAGACTCGTGGGGAAAAAAAGTATTTAATCTCTCACTTCAAGCATTTTTCGTTATTGCAAAAAGTAAACAGTAATTTGAAGGTCAAGAAAAAGTTCTGGTGACCTTTTTTTCTAGCCGGGAGTCCCTCTAAACTTCCAGAAAAGTATTGATTGTATCTCCTTCCCGAAGGACACTACCTGTAATTTAACTACAAGCCAGCGTTGTTTTGTTTCTGTCGCTGTCACTGCACATTTAGAAGTCACAGCATCAGTTCGACATGAATGTAAAAGGTGTCTAGATGCATGTAGTCCAATAAAACAAGTGCATTGAAAAACGGCACAGCTGTTCGTTCATTTTCTGCCTGGGACTGAATTAAGAAAGGGAGCAGCTTTAAATGCAAACCGACACACGTTCACGACTGAGAAGAGAAAGCAGAGCTCCAACAGAAGGACTCCACATTTATGATGCATTCAGACACGGAAAGGAGAGCAGTCAAGGTTCATTTGTGCTGCATTCCAGTCATCTTATTCCCTCTTCTGTGCCTTCTTTAATGAATCGCTCTGCTGGATCGCCGCTCCGTCATATCAATATGGCTGCCTTGAACGTGAACGTTATATAAACAAACCAGTACTTATGCAAACACTCCAAGGAACTGATGTGGTCAAACACATCGATGAACATTCAGGCTTGCAAAGAAGCCTGAGTAAAACTGGGGGGAAAAAAAAGCAATGAATAAAGCGAAAAGTTCGACTAAATGATGTTGGAATCGAAGCGAGAACTTTTCATCATTCACAGGTTCAGTTTGACGCCTCGACTAAGGAGGTGAAATGACATTGTTTAGTGAGTGGGGGAGAGGAGAAAATGAAGACAGAGGATCAGTGAAATCCCCCGACAACGCAGCTTAAAATTGAAATAAAACTAAAAATTATTTCCATCTGCTCAGCAATCAGCCGTCCCATTTGGGACGCTGTGACATCAAACGCAACTCCTCCAAGGAGTCTCACTATCGGGCCACTCCGCATCCAACAACACACTGTCACCGTGACTTTGTCAAAATATCAGTGGGAAGGATCGATCTGAACACCGCTGAGATTTCTCCTGGTTTGATTTTATTTTGAAATGCACGTCAGCAACATTTCACTGTACAATACTCATTTTTCACAAAATAAAATCTATAAAAACACAAAAAAATTGCAGGTTCAAAATAATAAAAACTGAAGGAAACAGCTTTGTTGTGACTTTGCAAAATCCTAAAAAAAAACAACTTCCAGCACAGATAAAAAAAAAAAAGTTGCCTCCAATTTCAAGATTTTGCATCCCTCCTTTTGTTAATGTCACATATAAACTTAACAGGGACGAAAGAGTCTCTTAACCCCATTCGGAGTCCACTGTGACTCTCCATCCACCTGGGGGAGGAGGCAGGAGTGAGGGTGGGAGGTCGGGAACGGAGAGGAGCTGCTGAAGGACGTCACTCTCCGTTTGATCCTCTTCACCGTCTTCCTCAGTTTTTAGATGTCTGTGGGGATGAATAATTGAAGGGTTGAATTCTAAATCAACAGGCGCCATCATTAGTCATGCTCACCGTGTCGCGCTAAGTGCTCAAACCGAAATGATGGCGCGTACCCTTTGCTACCGAGGGCAGACGGCCTCTTCTCCCTCCTGGAGAGCCATCCCTCGATGCTTCGCCCGGGCAAGAATGTGTCCTCCGAGTCCTCTTTGTGCCGTCGCTCATCTGGGAGAGAGAAAGATATTCGTCTTCCATATGAAGCAACTTCTACTTGTACAATAAAGGTGGGACAACGCCACATTTTTCAGATTTAACTGTGATCACAATGGTTTTCATGAGAATAAAGAGTAAGCTTAAGACAACAGATAATTTTATCCTTTCTATTTACATTTTACACAGCAATAAGTACATGAGCCTGAAAAAGTGACTTTTATTATGTAATACTGAAAAATATCCATATGTGCTCTACTTGTGCCTGGTAGGAGGACAACAGCACCATCCTCTGGATAAAGGGGGAGTGTCAAACTCTTTTCAGTTCAGGGGCCACATGCAGACCTATGTGAGCTTCATCTTGCTTTACCAGAAGGCTCCATGACAGTGTAAAAGAAAAACTTCCTGTGCTGTGGATGGTTCCTGCCGACCCGTTTCAATCCCACTGTGAGCTGGATTTTGCCCGCGGGCCGCCTCTTTGACACCCCTGCATTACCCGCTTACCTTCCACCTGCCTTTGAAAGTGAAACATGTCCTCTTCAGACATGTGAGAAAACCTGCAGTTGGCACCAAAATCGCAAATTCCTACAAGAAATGAAGAGATCAAATCACAAATAGCCTGCAATCATCTGATTGTTTAGTAAAAACATTGACTCAGCTGCTCGGTTACCTTTTTGGAGAAACTTTCTGCAGGGCTTCTTTGCTTGTTCTTCACACAAAATGGTTAAAGAGTCTGGAGGAAAATAGGAACCCATTGGTGATGATTGCTTATATCACCATCGGCCATAAAAGAAATAGTCGGGCTCCAAATATTCCAAGATGAAATGAGAGTGTGTTTGTCTCTTTGCTCAAACCCTCATGGAGGGCCTCAGACGTTCAGTGAGCATTAAATTGCCGGGTGCGGCATCGCGGTCTATTTGTAGGAACATATCATTTGGCCAGAATTGCTGCCATAACAACAAGTCTCACCTCTGAAATGATCAAACCAGGCTTTTTTCGCCCTGTGATGCTGAACACCGTTCAGGTGCTTCTTCCTGTTGTGCATGTTGTCCTGGAAGGACCGGTCACAGTAATCACAGTAGTACCTCTTCCCCATGGTGCAGGCTGGCGTGTTCACACCAGCGAGACGCCACCTTCAAAAGCGCCTGAAAAAAAAAAGTCAAAGTTTAAAATTGAGGTGACTTTGACGCAGCACATTTTTTGGTACCTTTAGCTGAACCATCTAAACACATTTGCATGTCGTCAAAAATGTAAAATTCCCCTGTTTTTCAAGTCTTTGTGTAGGTTTCAGACAATTTCTGTATTATTATTCATACATAAACTATAAAGAACTTTAAATACCATAATAATGAGTGTTTACATTTACACGAGAACCAAAACTATGACATATCAGTGAGCTGCCTTTTTTTAATCATGGAAAAGACCAATAATGCTTGCAGCTGGCAGTTTATACTTGACTTGTGTTGCCACCTACTGGTTTCACCCCTTCTGAAGTGTTAAAATATGTCCTGTTGATATTTACATCTGTCACATTTTTTCCCTAAATTTAAACATACATTTCCTTTACATCTCTTTTTTAAGTATTTTAGTGAAAAAGATAAAAAAGTTGAATCAATGTTTATGAAATTACCTTTGGTAAAATACAAATAAGCATCATACTCTCCATCAAATATTTATTAAATACCAAGAATAAAACCCTTGAAGAGTAAACACAACAGAAAACGCACATCTACCGAGAAAATGTTCAGTTTTATTGAAGGGGGGGGCAGCCTTTAAAAACGCTGTGAGCTCCCTTTTTTTGTCTTTATGAAAAATTACAGTGAAGCCAAACACTGAAGGAAACAAACATTCTCATCAAACTAGAAAAAAACAGCTGCCTCACATTCATGTTTACACTGTTTACACAAGGCAAGTTTGTAAAATCTTAAGTAATTTTACTTGTTCTTTTTACCTCACCTAACAAAACACCAAAAACAACGTGTATGTCGTGCTGGTTATTCAGAGAGAACTGCTAACTTGAAGCTTTTCTCCACGATGCTTTTCTGTATGTAAACTTTGAAACAACAGCGCCTCCAGAAAAACTCGAAAAATAAGCAATGCAGGCAAAGTGTGAACCCGTGTAAGTACAATATGACCGTCAAGTTACCTGTGACAAAGCTGTTCCTCTCCAAACAATATTTCCTTCAAAGAATAAGCGAAAAACCGAATGGAACCGCCATGCACTCAGTTTTGTTTACGTCCTAAATTCCCACCCATAATCCACTTCCGCTTCCGTGTAACGTCACTTCGCTTGAGGTAAACGACGTCGACATCCGCATCTGCGCACTGACCACCTCACCGACATGGCGCTGGCTAAGTCCGTCTACAACCTCCTGTTCAGGAGAACGTCCACCTTCGCCGTGACCATCATGGTTGGAGCAGTTTTCTTCGAGCGGTTATTCGACCAAGCCGGCGACACGGTGTTTGAGCAGATGAACCGCGGGGTGAGTGCGTCCTGAGGCGTTTTATCGGCCCTGACCTTGTAGGCAGAGGGCGAAGCGACGCTAACGTTAGCTTAGCTCCCACCGCCAAGCCGCCACTTCCCTTATCTAACACCGGTTTGTCGAGTTATCTCCTCGTGTCAATCCTATAACAGCGTTTATTGTTTTGTCGTCATTGCAGAAACTATGGAAGCACATCAAACACAACTACGAGGAGAAGGAAGAGGAATAAGACGCGGCCCGGGGTTGTTCAAGGCTGAAGCGCAGCTGGGTGTCACACTTCCATCATCCATTCTTCCTGGACTCCTCACCTGAACGTAACAACGGTCACCATGGACAGTATGCTGACATTCATGCCCGGCTTGAGGCCCCGTTGAGAGATGACTGGCAGTCCCGAACAACCGTGAAGATGGAGCAGTGGTTCCCTGTCGCATCGTGCCCGTTCCTTGTTGTCATTTGTTCTGCCTTCGTTTTCGCCCACAGATTGTAAATTGTTAAATTAAACCTATGTAAACCTCAGACAGCACATGCAGTGTTGTGGTTTTGTCGTGTCGTACACATGCACTCCTTGGCTGTTTGTGTTTATCTGATTATCTCAGTGTAGACTGTTTATTGGCAGGTTTGGTTTTTCATTTTCAAATATGTATTAGCTTTGTAAATGGGATATCCGTTTGTAGACATAACCCAGGTTTCATACACACAAATGTCATAAGTGTTATAAATTCAGATACAAGTCTGCTTATACAGGTAATAGAAAAAAGACTGTTTGAATCACACAAAATCTACTGCTTGTTTTGATACCAACAGTGTTCAGGTACGTTTCTGTGAGAGTGACATGAAGGAATGACTCCAGTTTATAGTTTTAGCTTTATTATGTTGTCAGAAACACAGGATAGTCCAACTAATTTAATGTCTTCTTGGCTGATACAGGATTAGGAAAACATCAATGGTGTCTGGTATAAATAATCAAGGCAATGCTGACATGGAGCATGTAAACAACTGACAGGGTCAGGCAAGGCCACGTTTGATCAAATACAGGAAGGTTACATATAGTTGTATTCATGTCTCTGGCCTTTAGGGGGCACCACCCTGCTATCACACACACACGGTACTCTTGCAAGAAAAGCCGAGACTTTATGCGAGCAAGGTCAAAAGTCCAGGCTCAGACAGGTTAGTCAAAAAATCTGTTACAAAAATAAATAATAAAAAAATTCACAACTTGTTAGAAAAACGTTGAAAACAGTCAGCAAAAAGTATCTTTCAGCCAGCCCCAAAGCCTCGTGACCCACAGGTTGACCCCCAAGTCTGATAAATATTGTATTTCAGGAGTGAGCATTTTCTCACACATCGTCCTGAATTTCGGATCGATGTCTTTCTTCAAGTTGTAGCCCAGGATGGAGGCCTCTCCCACTGGCTGCCAGGGCAAGAAACGTCTGTCCTGAATCTTCTGGGCCTCCACTGCAGCTCCTCCCTCGATGCAGACGGCTCTCATCTCAGCGTTTCTCCTCCTCAGCTCTGCGACCTCGCGTCTCATTCTCCGTCTCCCAAACGCCTCCACTCTTGCCCAGAAGGTGGCATTGAAGTGCTGGTAGAGTCTCCAGTCAGCTCCGTTCCACTGCAGAGCTTTGGCCCTCGTGTCAGGAGCCAGCCGGGAGACGGACGAGCTTCTGCGAGCGTTCAGCTTGAAATAAAGGACATCCTCCATGGTCCAGCAGAGTAAATCCTTCAGCAGAATCAGAGACTCCTCAAAATACTCTGCGATGAGGACAAGGTGGAA
This sequence comes from Malacoctenus triangulatus, assembly GCA_032274725.1. Lineage (NCBI taxonomy): Eukaryota > Metazoa > Chordata > Actinopteri > Blenniiformes > Labrisomidae > Malacoctenus > Malacoctenus triangulatus. The sequence goes on from JAUESE010000098.1 coordinate 8,680,867, forward strand.
ATGCTTTGATAGGTTGTTGATATTAGTCACTACACGAGGATCGTTTTCTTCGAGGTTGTTGTCAAATCCAAAGTCAAAGAAGAGCAGATTCTTGAGGTAGAACGAGTTGTACGCCTCCGGTGTGTAGAAAAGCTGAGGATTGTTCAGAAACTCAGACAGCTTGTCCTCCCCACCGATGCTCCACGTGAGGGGAACGGCCCTGTGGTAGTAACGGAAGGACGACTCGAACAGGTCCACCGGATGTCGCAGGATGGTGACGTACACGGCATCCGGAGGCAGCAGCTTGGCCACCTCCTGGTGGTCGAAGCGCATGTGGTTACAGACGACGTTGAAGCACGCGCCGGGCCTGTAGTCCTTCACCTGGGAGCACAGGAAGGGCGAGGGGTAGAAGAAGTCATTGCGCCCGTCGGGGAACGCGAACCGGAGCCCGTGCTTCTCGCCATATCTGAAGAGGATGTTGAGGATGGTGCTGCTGGCGGTTTTATGGGTCTTCATGAACATGATGTTGCTTCTCGGCGTGCAAACGTCCGACTGGGACTTTGTGGTTTGGGGGGGTGAAACTTCCTTTGATGCTTTAGCCATTCTGAGAGGACACGTGTCTTCTGTGGAGTCACTGTGAAGGAAAAAACGTTATGATGATCCTGCATGCTGATTTATCTGAATAAATCTTAACCACTTGAGTCAAAAGAAATTAGGAACACAAAATCTACGAGCATAAATCAGGCTTCTGAACACAAAGTGGAGTTCCCCCGCCCTCAGACATTTACCTGAGCTTCACCTGGCTTGGGTTTGTCAGGCAGTACAGCAGCAGCATGATGTTGGTCAGTAGAAAGCAGGGGATCATTCCTCGTACAACAGCAGTGCATTGTCTTCCTTTGGTGCCAGACATGTTCAGAAGCGTCTGAAAGCTCAAGCAGAGAGCACATGAGTGTGGTGAGAGAAACACACAAAACATCCTGGATTCTCCTGTGTGCTGGTTGGTTTTTTTTTTTTTCCCAGCTGAACCAACGAACAGCTTTGGGGACTTTCATCCAGCGGCGCTCAAGGCGGGTTAATTACCTCGTTGTTATTCAATGCAGGAGTGTCATTAGGATTAGCAGACACAGAGCACGAAATCCTGTTGATTTAGGAGTTATTCAGGTTGAAAAGAAGAAGGTTGAAACGGTGGTTTGGTGAGAGAGACATACGATCACTCAAAGCAGATCAAGTGTAAAAGTGCTGCATCACTCTTTCTGCTGCCCCCATGTTGACACTTTAAACAGGCTTCTGTTTAGGGTTCTTATATTTCCATCCATCGAAGTAACACATAAAGAACGAAAAACTTAACCATTCGTAGTGTTTTACATTGAGACTCAGTGATAACAAAGACGTGAAATGTTTTGTCCACAGATTCTTGCAGGTGCTGCCATGTGACAGGTGTGCACGTCTGCGTGACTGCTCTGACTTATCTGACTTATCTGCCTCTGATAGTCATCGGTGCAGTCTGTTTGTTACTATAGTTAATAAAATGGTTAAAAGAATGGTGACTATGAAAAAACAAATGAGACAAATAAACTCTGAATGCGGATCTTACACATGCAAGATGCTCCTTTTAAGCATCATATCAGAGTAAAGCACAACATAATCAACCATACTGAAAACAAAGAAGAACAAAGCGTTTGAAAATTTACAGAGAAGTGAACAGGAGCGTTTCTTACCTGAAGTTAACAGAATAATCAGTCTTTGATGAGTGTTATTGGGGTGAATAAGAAAACAACACCCCTCCAGTGTTGAGTGTGTGCTGTAACCGAAGTCACCAGTGAACTCTCCTCCCACAGCGTGTCAGACCTGTGTAACTCAGCAGGTCCGGCCCTCCTCCAGCTGCTCTCCTGTGACCCTGCACTGCAGTCTGAACATGGGACATGGTCACAGACAGCTGCTGGACTTTCTCCTCCCAACCATCACAGACAGTGAAGTGATTCACTTCATCCACTGCTTTGTGATGTTCTGTATCATTCGATGCACTCCAAGCAACCTGCAAAAGTATCTATTGTGATGGGTCTTCAGTGCAGCTTGCATGGGTGAGGTTTGACTTTGTTTTTTCACAGTTAATGAACCTCAGATCACTGAAACCTGAACAAGCTGGATCTCTTTTCTTTGTCCACCTGGAGCAAAGTCACATGATGTACATCTGGAAGCCAAGGCAAGACGAAGATGAACAAAACTTTTGAGACGATAGCGACCTCACTGAAGAACGCGCCAGGAATGCTCAGTGATAAACATCTTGTGCATCATATGGAAAGAACCTGCTGGTCCAGTTATGAGCCTCGATCGTGGGCTTCAGCCCCACATTAGACAGGACGCTTTGGAAGAAAACAGCGTTTGAAAAGTTTGAAAATTAAAAAAAGAAAGTCATTTCTGAGACATGTTACAACACTGGCCACTAGGCGGAGGTTTGCACTCTCTGAGTGCTTCTAGTTATTTCTTTGTTGATTATGTTGGAAATACGAATTTGTGTTTTTTGTGATGTATTGTTATTTTATTGTTGTTAAGAACTTTTAATTTCTTCAGTAATGTTTTCCTGATGATGAATATTACATATTGTATCTTTAGTGACACTGATATTCACAGAATAAAGTTGCTTGAAACATTTGAGTCTTTTTCGTGTTTACAATTTTTATTATGTGCATCAATAAAAACACGATTTACAACTGTACAAAAGAATATTATATATGCAACATAAACACATACATACATGCAACAAATAAAATCACATTTCTCATCAGTCGCTAAAGTTGCTGAAACAACAAACTTTTTTTGAGGTTAGATCATTCCACAAGAACAGTAATGTGGGTGTGTGAGGTCTGTTTCCACTGAATCATGGACTTTTATTATTAATGGTACTGCGATCCACCAGTGAAGTTGGAACAAAAAAGCAAAACAAACTGACGTTATTCAAAAATGTTGCAAGTATTCAAGAATTATTGTCATTTACGATCATTTCAAACATTTTCTAAGAACAACAGATATTTCACAGAATATTTTGAGGCCGTCTCTGTCGAGTCACAAAGCGAGAGGCAGGTCCAAACCCCGAACATCTTATGTAACGGCGCCAGTGTTTTGAGAGAGTTACGTGTCTGAAGTATCCAACCAGAGTGCGGCAGAAGGCCGAGCATGTTTTTGGAACATTTTGGCTCGGGGGTCATGACGCGTCCTGTTTTCTCTGCTCTGAACACCTGCTGTCGATGTTTGATAAGCGCGAGATGTGGTCGACTTTCGGGGGGGGGGGCTGAAGTCGGGACCATCTGGCACATGTCGACAATTCAAACAATCCAGGCATGAAGGACCTCTGAAATGGATCTCACTGAGTCACTCTTTGCTTTGTCACTTGCGCAGCACAATGGACTGCTCGCCTCGATCACACACGTCCGCGCACGGCTCGTACTTTAGCTGTGGATCATCCATGCGGTGAGGCAGCCTTCGCCACTTTAATCAGGACTTAAAACCGTGCTTATGAATAGACCTCAGTCGTTTCCACATGTTCCACATCACGATAACCAACATGACACTTTTCAGTTCCCTCTGCAGAGGTGCATTGTGTGAAAAAAACCCTAAAGCTACAGTGGCTGATTGCTTTCAGTTTTTCCCGTTAAAATTAATAAGGCACTTTTGGTGAAAGCTACGCAGGAGAGACTTCACACCTTAAAAACATACAAACAATTTCATTGTTTAAGGCACGTCACATTCTGTCTATGTACAAGTGGAGGCTACTTTTCTCATGCAGGCTTCCTTTCGCCAGGCTGTGTTAAAAAAATAAGTCAGAAACATTATCAGTCCTTTAAAAAAATGTTGTTTTCTACAAAGACCAGCTTGATGATGTTTAACTGGTGTTCATCTTCATCTCTGAAAAAGCAGTAGATGAACCTATAATAAACTGTCCTATCCTTTCACAGTACTTTACAGGCTCCGTTATTTTTATCTTCTCGATCTGAATTCATCTCAGTAACACAGCAAACCCTTTTCTCACGCAGCCTCGTAATCCAAAGACAAACCTTCACCTTCCGCGGTGGAGGCCAGTGGAATGCTTACAGATATGATTCAGTCAGGCCGGCGCGGCCCCCCCCCCCCGCCCTCCCGGCGACTCAGTAGACCGGCCTGTAGAGAATCTGTCCGCCCAGCAGCCGGCGCTTCAGCTCCTTCCACAGCAGGCTGCGCTCCCGCTGCGAGCCCTTCATGAAGCCGCGGTTCTCCTGGGCGCGGCGAGACAGGTAGGGGATCACCTCGTTGACCGGGCCGTACGGGACGTACTTGTAAACCGGGAAACCCGCCTGACCTGTTGAAAAAACAGAGAAAAACCCTCAATCAAATGCGTCCAGTATTCAAAACTCACACTTTTAATGCAAATTCAAATGAAATAATAATGCAAATAAGCTTCAACAGACTGTTTACAGTCCACAGTAATAAAGTGTCACATGTTTCTGGGGATGTTATGTCTTGTATGTACCACCACTGAGCAAAACATAGGTACCATTCGGTGACAGTGTGTTCGGGTCAGCCTGGAATGTTGCCTCGCAACTTATCTCCAGATTCGACACGCAGCGTCTAAGGTCAGGGGCTCCAGCCGTGTAAAGAAGCCGACATGTTTCAGGCCTGGGTTTCAGCAGCGCCCCTCTATGGCGTCACGGCCGTGTGATGTAAGCCCCCGCGATTCCATAACTTGGTGTTTGCTTATAGCCGAGCGGAACATACCTAGCGGGAAGCTGATCTGGTCACACATGCCCAGCAGCTGTCCAAAGTAAACTTTATTCTCAGTGGGTGAAAGGCGCATTTCATTCATCCTGTGAAAACAGAAAGACACACTTTTTAAAAGGGGAGCGTTACATAATCTGAACTAGTATTCCCCCTCCCATGTTGTAATCTGCCTCTCTGAGCTCCTTTACTTGGAAGGTTGACAAACAATACGTACTTTAAGCCATCAGGGCTAATCTTTGAGAGATGACAGGCTCAAGCCTCATTTTTTGTGCACGTACAACTCTTTTCCACGCTCGAGTGAGACGTACTTTTCAAGAGTGAATTTGACCGTGTCCTCGTTGTGCGTCGCAACCATGACGTTTGCTTTCCTGCTGTGGTCGATCTCCTCCAGCACATAATCCAAGCACCTGGAGAAGCAACACAAGGCGCATCAAACGGGTGCAATTCTACAACTCCTGGCAGAATCACAGGGACGGTTGTCGATTGCTGACACCTACTTGTGATACATCCTGTTGGTGGCTTCGTAGTCTGGGTTTATGGGGTCTTCGTAGCCGATCTCCTCTGCTCTGGCTCTCTCTTGGTACATGTAGGCCCCACGGACCAGTTTGGCACCGAAGTACCAGCCTTCACGACGAGACAGCTCAACGTCCACAGTCACATTATCATAAGCTTCCTGGGGAAGGTAAATAAAACGGAAAATGTACCATATTGTCAGTAGAGTGCTAAAATTGTGCTCTTCATTCGCTCATTAACAACCTCATTGTGAAAAACTATCACCTGGAGATGAATTAATCCAGTCCTAAAAGTGTTGGACTGACCTTGAGGTAACACTGGTAAGTGTTGAAAATCACTGGTTTCTCCCTGTTGAATTTTCTCTGCATTTCCAGCGTCAGTCGGCTGATGGCTGGTTGGAAGTACGTCTGCTCGGCATCCACCATGAGCCGCACGCCGTTCTCCAGAGCGTGCTGCGATACAAAAGGAGCAAGTCTTTCATTGGGTGCTCCTCAACACCTCCCTGTTATGGTTATTCTGGTATTTATTTATTTACATAAATACTTTGATTTTAGGAGCTCAACAGAACTGCGTGTAGATGCCTTTATTTGCTCAACTGGTCACATGATGAATCTGTATGTACTGGTTATGGATTCCCACCTTTGCCAGGACGTCCACTCTCTGGAGCATCCTCTTCATCTGTCGCTCCTCCTCAGCCGTGAATCTGTTCAACAATGGCTCCAGGTGGCCCGTCTGCACAATCAAGACACAGAGAAGCTTCTGTCATCAATGGTTTGGTTTTATAGATGTTTTGTATCTCGTTTGAGTGTCGAACAGGAAACAGTAAACCTATAAAGGTGCTTTTTATTTCACCTGAACAGCTTTAAACTAGTTCAGTTACAAAACAAGCTCAGTCGTCCGACACCACCTATAAAGATCCACATGACAGTGACTCACCTTCATGTTTGGCACCATCAGGAGATTGGAGATTTTGGTTGTGTCGTTTATCAGGCTGTTCCAGTCCAACAGATCGATCGTTCTGGAAACGAGAAGGGAGAACACGACGGAGGAATTTACACTAAGCCAAAGTCTTTAATAAATCAGTGGACTGAAATGAGAACTGAGCGACAATCTTACCCTGACAGGCCCAGCTTCTCGCCTGTAAACCAGTTCTCGATGTCGTCCTTGCCTCCGACGCCCAGCTCGGCCAAATTCTCCTAGAAAATAAAAAGAAGAAGAAACTATTCAGTCTTTTCTTCAGCTGGATGCTCTCCACATAGGACCAAATATCATAGAAACAAACGATGCCCCGGATGACCTCGAGTGACACCAGCACGGATGTGAGCTGCGCAGTTCGGACGCACCTTGAGTTGTTCCAGCTCCAGCTTCTGTTCCAGCACGTTCATGTCGGAGATTCCCTGCTGTGCTGCCAGGAAGTTAAAGAAGCGTCTCCACTGAACCAGCACCTCCGAGAACTGGAGCTGTTGGACAGTGGACGGTGAGGGGATTGCTTGTGCATGTCACATTTGGAATTAGACGTGAAGCGAGTCTTACGAGGAACTGTGGGCGTCCCAACGCCGTCATTTTTATGGCAGAAAACCCGTCAGATGAAGCGCCGCCTGAAAATGAAGATACATTATGTCATTGTCATGTTTCACGAAAACACGAGGAATGGTGAAGAAACATTTGGAGGAAGAATGAGGCGTCCTCCGTCTTCTCTGTTCTCACCAGAGGCTTTAATGCAGTTGATGAACGTCTCCATTTGGTTGTCACATTTGGCCTCGTCTGCGTAGAAGTAGGTGCGAGCGCTGATGACTCCCCCACGCCGGTCGCCGAACTGACGGTGGGCTTTGTACTTCTTCTCGCGGTGGTCAGCGCCTGAAGTCAAACATTCACTGCTTTGTTGATGCAAATCAGTGAGAACTTTGCACAGAAATCACTGAATATGAAAGTGGAGTGATGATGATTTGGTTCCAGAGTGTCTCACACACATAAGACTGAAGCATCAATCCCCCCCCCCCCCTCTTAACCAGCTTCATCTCACACTACCTGCTGAACTGGTCATTTTAGGAGGCCGCCCGAGCCAGATATAACCTGTACCAGCCGGCTTCATGACTACGCATACCAGTCCTGACAGCCAGCAGGGGACTTGTGTTGCACGAGGGCCGAGCTGAGGCAGCTGAATATCAAACTGCGCTGGTCAGGCAAACCTGCCAGCTGCTCACCAGCCGCGGGGGGGCCGGCAGAAGCTGGCGAGGGGTCGCAACGCTCTGCTGAATGGCTCAAAGCGGACAATGGGAGTGTTGGACGTACCTGGACTTTCTTTCTCGGCCTCAGAGACACACGAGCTGCAAATGAAAGAGAAATTAGTGTCACAAAGAGCAAAATAGGTTCAACTTGACTCTGTTATTTGTTTGTATGGAGAGCAGGTGGGATGTGAGTTTTTTCTATCCTTTAGCAGAATTGAAGAGATTGATGTGACACGTCCAAGAAAGGCAAATATTTTCAATTTCACTGGCCAGTTGTGAGGGTGACGTCAAATCGGTCATCTTGCGACATGCGTCCTGCGTCAGGACACCATTGTAAACACTGCGCTCCCAGCCCAGCATGCTGTGTGCTCAGCACGGCTCTCACAGTCACCCCCCCCCTTTTTTTTTTTCACGCGGATTCAGCGAGTCTGAATAAAGTCCGTTAATCTGTTTGATTCATGCTGCGTAACGTTGTGTTCAATGGGGCAGAGCGGCTATTTTTCCACCACAGGACATTGCGTAACGTTTCCTCATCAGTATGTGCATGTGCCTCTGGCAGGGGAGGGCGGGGGAGGGGGGGGAGGGGGGGCTGGCACAGTGCGTTTTGGCAGGAGCAAGCGAGCCTTCCTGCTGAATAAGCGCCTCTACCAATCAGACAAGAGGGGTCTGTCCTCGCCGGCCAATGGTGGACAAGTGCTGTTTTGCTCCCCCCGGAATAAATAAAACCCTTCTATGGGCTTTGATGACATCTATAAAGTGGAAGCGTCCCGTGAATGAGGTGACTCGTGTTTCTTTGATAAGAAGCGCAACAGAAGCCATAAGAGAAGTTGATAAGAGCAGGTTGATCCCAAAGTGCAGCTCACTGGCATATTTCGACCCTCTGTGTTTGGGTTATAAATAAAGCAGACAAAACAAGATGCATCCAGACAGCAAAGGATACAGAGAACGACTCAAAGTTCACAAATGAGCTGTTGGATTACTGAGATTCAAACAGAAACAGAAAAGGTTGCTGCGTGCTTCAAACTGGGAAAAAGACCCTCTGCTTGCATATTTCATATACAACTGGGTCACAGCTGCTATAAACTGTCTCGACAGGTGAAAAGGAGCCGTGGGGCTCATGTCATGATGCACCCTAAGGGCCAGAACAAACCCGCCTGACCTTTACGGTGCCCTAAATGCTTTGGGGTACACTTACATTCAAGTACATATACTTCTTAGAACTCTATTTATTCAGTACAACTGTGCCTATTACATTGAGTTTCCGCACAGCTCACGAAAATATGTGGTCCATCATGAACCGTTTCTTCCAAATCCTGCACTTCCCCCCTTGATGAGCTCCGGTTACACCCATGCATGGAGAGGGGAAATGGAGGGGGTCTCCCTTTAGAGGGCCTCTCCTGAGTTCTTCTGACGTCCCTGAGGGTTTCTTTCTTTTTTTATTTAGACTGTTCACTCATCAGTACAAAAAATAGACACGGTGAGGGGTGAGACTGTTGTGTTGCAGCCACACCTGTTGGGACGGACGGCCCATGTGACACCGAGCTGTACAAGTAAACATGACTCTGCAGGCGAGTTCTGGACATGATGTATGTTACATAAGTCTGGTGGGGGGGGTAAATGAATTCCCATCTGAGGCACTCCAAATGTAAAGATTGACCATGTCTGAGGTGATACCTGATGAGCAACATTCGCCCAAGTCAGCTGGTGGAGTTAATCAGTCATGTGGAGGATGAGTTAGAGAAATACTTCAAGTGCAATTCAGAGAAAACGCAACGTAGAGGAGAAATTTTTCGAAATTCTTTACAATATTTCACATAGATTAGGAAAAAACATTCACATACTCATTTTACTGTAACTTGCGAGTGGTTTGGGTACTTTTTTTACTGCTTCTCCAGCCAAAAGTAATTACAATGTAAGGCCAGTTGTTAAATACTTATTTAAACCTTTTTTTTTTACTGTCTTGGACAATAAATTTATTGTGTAATTAAAGAAATGATAATTGTGGTTTCAACACAGATATTTACCTACAAAACGAATCAAACGTCTGCTGTTGGAAATCAAAATAAAGAAAAAAAAAAGTAATCAGTACTTGGTACTTTACTTTGTTTTGAGTACAAATCTATCAATGTGATGATAATTTACTCTGGAGTACGCATTCACTTTTTGGTCCTCACCACACAGCTTGTAATCAAAAATAAGAGCGAGGGTGCAGGCCACGCAAATGTAACCCGATTACTTACTCCATTTCCTTCTTCTCTGCCTCTTCCTGCGTCAGGTCCTCCTCCACGCTGTAGTCCAGCACGGCGCCCACTCCAAACGCCTGGTTCTTGCTGATCAGGGGCTTGATGGAGTTGTGGTCCTCTCCTGCCACGAACTGACCGTAGAAGGTCATCTTCATCATCTTCTCGAACATCCACTGGCCAAACAGCTTCTTACTCAGGTCCATCAGCTGCCAAACAGAAAACACAAGACATGAGCTGTCACCTTCACTCACTGATTCACTCTTAGCATTACATTAGGACCCGGGCGCGTCATCCCACCTCTTTGTTCTTGTCTACGAGGACGTCGATCGTGCACAGTTTGAAGACCAGCAGGCTCCGGAGCAGCTCCATGTTGCCTTTGCTCTTGTAGGCTTCCTGCGTGTTGTCGAAGTCGATCTCGATCTTGCTCAGCGGGGCGTCCGAGGCGCTCCTGCTCTCGCTGATGAGCTCCACCGGCAGGGTCTCCATCACGGCGCAGCCGTCCATCTGCTGCTCCTTCAGGTCCTGCGTCTTGGCGGACGCCACGGTCGAGCGGCATCTCGCAGGTGAAACGCGGATGTTTCTGATGCTGCCCGAGTTCGCCTTCACCAGACTCGCCACATATTTAGTGTACGACATGGTGATTGTTTGTCTTGTTGTTGTTGTTTTTTTTCCTCCCCCTCTGTCCGCTCTGCTGCTCTGTCCAAACTGTGCCGCTGCTGTGATGTTGACTATTGCGCGCACTCTGGACACACGGTGGGATTATAATCCCGCGCCGGGAGGGGCGGCGCTTCTCTTACATCACGCTGCCCGGCATCACGCGTCTCTGCACATGGTGGTTTCTAAATTATGGGGCCATAGGCGGCATTTTAGGGGGTCTGAACTGTTTAGAGGACTTGTAAAGGTTTAACACCTCGTCAATCGACTTTTAAAATAAAACACTTCCAATGGTCTATAGGTATTTCCCAACAAAACATGTGTTTTGAGAATTGTTTTGGAGGGCTTCAGTTTACAGGACAGACGGGAGGGAATTTAGATTCTTACACAATAGGAACGTCTTTATGAATGACTCCATCAGAGAGCGTCTTTTATCTGGATGAAGGTGCGTGTAGGCTAAAAAAATTAAAATTTAAAGATAAAACACAAACGTAAACAAAACTAATCACAGACACTGAAAGTTAAAGTAGCACAAGCACGTTCCAAAAGACCCCTAAAACGTATTTATTTTCTTTTTCATTCATTGCTTGAATTTTTTTTTATTTCATTGAACTATTCCTGTTTTATTTCATTGCTGATCCTTACTTTAAAGAAAGGGGGCGGTAATGAGGCAAACTGAAGCTGTCCCGACGAAAACGCAGAAGAAGAAGGTAGACGCTCGTTACAATTGCTAGCTAACGCGGAAGAAAGTGTTGTGTCGGTTGCTGGTATAAACCTGCAAAATACGTCTTTGTTTCCGTCGAAAGGTAACCAAACATGATTTTCGATCTAAATAATTATTTGAGCGTGCACGTAGAAGCGTTGTAGTCCTCCTATGTTGCTTTCTTATCGTCTGAGTTGCTTTCAGGAGAAAAAAAAAACTGTTTTAGCCGATTAGCTAACCTTACGCTATCAACAAAGAGCTGCATTTGCCGCTGTTCATCGTAGGGTGTGTCTCACTTTAAAAGCACAAACGACAACTCATTTTGCCATCTGAGGCCACCTTTGTTACCTTAATCCCCGTATAAACACTCCAGCTTTGGGATGTGTGGTTGTTAACGTTATTATTGCCGTACGGCACCCGTTAGCTCAGGCTAACAGCTAACTATTTTTACAAGCGAAAGAAAGGTGGAAGCCAGATTGCAATCGTTTTCTTCTGCCTCGAAATTAATTTCAGATCGAATTAAACTGTTTTACAGCCTCGATTTAAAAACAAAATAGATTTAAAAAAATTCAATCAAGCATCAGCTGAAGTCTGCATTCTGGCCTTGCTAGGTCATTTAAGGTTATTTTAGGCCTCGAAATCGTTATTTGGCAAACAAAAAGATTAAGAATCAGAAGAATCATGTCAGCTGTTAAACATGTACTTATTCACATTTTATTTTATAATACGTTTGTATTAAACTGAAGTATTTTCCCGATTATAAAGTGTTATTTCATCCCGATATTTGGAGTATTTTCCGTTATAAAGGAAACTCTGTGTGCAATAACAACATATACAATGTGAAATCCCTTCAGTTTTTTAATCTATATTGTATGCGTTAATATTCCAGTTTTTGTTGTATTAAGATTTGAGACTTTTATCATTTTCGATAATTATTGGGATCTGATTTAAAATGCAAACAAGTGTGAAATGTATGTAATGAGCACTGTAATGAGGATAAAGAATTGAAATTTAATGTACGCAGCATTGTATTCTGACTAGCCGTAGAAATGAACCATTTTACTCTTACAAAAGCATCAAGTGATCTTAAAACCTGCAGTTGTCCCTCCTTCTGTTCCAGCAGTGCTGCCAACTGAAACACCATGTCTGACGGTCGGATCTATGTGGGGAATCTTCCCATGGACATCCAGGAAAGGGACATAGAGGATCTCTTCTATAAGTATGGAAAAATCCGTGACATTGAACTGAAGAACAATAGAGGCACTATTCCTTTTGCCTTTGTCCGATTCGAAGACCCACGGTGAGTTTCTGGGAGGGTCTTTGCCAAGTCGAATCAAATGCCCCGTGTTGGACGCCCAAAAGTTTCTTTGTAGTATGTCCCCCTCCAGTGACTACCAGCACGGAATGGATGGAGACGGCATGTCCAGCACATGTTGTCCAGACGTCCTTTGGTAAGGAGGTATTTGCTCTCTTCTCTTAGGGATGCGGATGATGCCGTCTATGGAAGGAATGGATATGGATACGGGGATTCTAAACTCCGTGTGGAATATCCCAGATCTTCCGGGGCTAAATCTGGGCCAATGGGAGGTGGTCAAGGAGGACAAAGAGGAAGGTTTGGACAACCAACTCGAAGATCTGAGTTCCGGGTCATAGTGACTGGTAGGTGGACGCCCTGCGTTACAGTCAAATGATAGTTATCGCTCTCATGGTGGGACCTGGAAATCAAGGGGACTGATGTTGAGTTGAACTTAGGAATCATGGGCAGACACGATGCTTTCCCTCTCTTGGCGGACTGGAGGACAAGGGGAACTGTGTTGTAGTCACAAATGTATCACTCTCTGGAGGACAAAGCAACTAGTAGATGGAGATCAGGAGGTGTAGGCATTTACGTTTCTCTCTCCCTCGTGGCGGACTCAAGGACAAGGAAACAAGTAGATGGACGCCATGAGTTCAAGGCACAAGTGTTTCGCGTGCTCTTGTGACGGACTGCAGAATTAGTAAATTGGTAAAAAAAAAAAAAAAACATGGTTCTTAGGCAGATATGTTTCTCTCTGGTGGACTGGATGACAAGAGGACTAATAGATGGACATAATGACTCGTAGGCAGATTTTTTTGCCCATTGTAGGCACACAGGTTTCTGTTTCTCTTCCGGCAGACTGGAGGACAAGTAACCTGACTAAAATAGAGTGATAAATAGACGTGTTTCTCTCTCTCTTGTGGCGGACTGGAGGACAAGGGAGCCGTTAGAAGAACCTTGTGGACATCTGGCGTCATAGTCACATGATAGTTAACACTCTTGTGGTGGAACCTGGATGTCAAGGCGACTGGTAGGAAGTTGGACAAAGGAGTCTCTAGGCAGTATGATTCTCTCTCTGATGGCGGATGGGAGTGCGAGGGAACTAGCGGGATATCACAGGCAGAAATGTTCCTCTTTTTCATGGCGGACGAGGGAACAAATGCAGGGACGACACAAGTCACAGGCAGATAAGTTTCTTTCTCTGACGGAGGACTGGAGCACTTGGAAACTAGTGAGACATCACAAGTCATAGGCAGAGAAGTCTCTCTCTCTCTCTCTCTCTGGCGGACTGGAGGACAAGGGAACTAGTAGGACATCTCAAGTCGTAGGCAGATGTTTTTCTCTCTTTTTCATGGCGGACTGGCGGACAAGTGAACAAGTGCGACATCACAAGTCGTAGGCATTTAAGTTTCTCTCGAACGGCGGACGTGAGGACCAGGGAGCAAATAAGACTTCCTGAGCCATAGACAGGTTCTCTCACTCTTGTGGCGGACAAAAGACAGACTTAATGGATGAGGTCAAGTCTTCTGCTAGAGTCTCAATAATCTAAACGGTAAAGCAAAGCTGGTGATGTTGGCTGGCTTATCCAAACACCAGGCCATTGAGACTGGTAGGTGTCATTTTTTATATTGTATGTCATTAATAATTTGTTGTGTGTTAGCTTTAGTTACTGTTCATGCAACACAGATAAGAGCTCATCTGCAACACAACTCTTGAACACTTTTTGTTAAAGCTGTCTCTACAATCCTGCGTCATGTCGCAATTTATTTCCCAGAATGTTCAGCCCCTAATGTTTAACTAATTCGTCATGGTGTAAGTGATTGCGTTTCTAAGTTAATGGTCAGTTAACCTGTAATGTCATCCAGCCTGAAGTTTCTATGACCAGTTGAGTCTCTGACACAGCACAGAGTCTGAACGGAGGAGTGGGTCGCAGAGTTAATGTTTGTCCCGCTCACCACTGAGGTGACCGTCCAGCTGAACATTCCTGTTGCTGGGTGCCGTATTCAACATATCAGGAAGCATCTCCCCTGTGGTGAATTAGTCAATGATTAAAGGCCATATGCACTTTAGGGGTTG
>JAUESE010000098.1:8695411-8709547 GCA_032274725.1 Malacoctenus triangulatus
GTATTCAACATATCAGGAAGCATCTCCCCTGTGGTGAATTAGTCAATGATTAAAGGCCATATGCACTTTAGGGGTTGGGTAAGTTTCCAGGGGAGTTGTATAAGAAACAGCAAATCACAGCATCTCAAGAGCTCGCTGTCGTCACAGTTGTCATGAATTAGTTTTTTGGGAGGTTTAGTTGCAACATTTTATGTTTGCAGTTTAAACGGGCTGCACATACAGCCCAAGCTGACCCTGAAGTTATGTCACCTTTTTTTTTAAAGACCACTGTGTGCTGAACAACTTCTGAGAGTAAAAGACAAACATTTAACCCAAGTGTTGCCCACTCCTCCATCGATTCACGTCCATTTCAGCTGTTAAGCTCTTATTTTTTTTATGTGAATAAAACTTGTTTCATGCCAAATGAAAGCAAGAAAGTTGGGGTTTTATTTTCTCCCAGGTTTGCCGCCGTCGGGGAGCTGGCAGGATCTGAAGGATCATATGCGCGAAGCAGGAGATGTGTGTTTCGCTGACGTGCAACGAGATGGAGAAGGTGTTGTGGAGTTCCTGCGTAGAGAGGACATGGAATACGCGCTCCGCAGACTGGATCGGACCGAGTTTCGCTCCCACCAAGTGAGTGACGCTCCAAGGAGACCAAGTTTCTCCTCACATTAAAGTGTAGAAGGGGATCGAATGCTTCGATTTCTGTCTCTTTTCAGGGCGAGACGTCTTACATCCGTGTGTTCGAGGAGAGAGGCACTCCCAACTGGGGGCGCTCTCGCTCCCGTTCCCGCTCCCGAGGCCGCTACTCCCCCCCCTACAGAGGCTCTCCTCCGTCACGCTACCAGTCCCCCCCACGCCATGCCATGTCACGGCACAGTCCTCCCCCCAGGAGGCACCCTCCCCCGCACCACAGCCCGCCCCCACGTCACTACCGGTAAAGAGGCTCGTCATTTACCAAGGAATATAAGGAAATGTTTTATAAACTTACCAGGTCTTTCTATTCATTTTTCTTTTTTTAAGCCCAGGCCTCTTCTTAGAAAACAGTATGTCTTGTTTATACATTCCATCGCCAGGAACCCCCTCCCAAAAAAAATGCGCTTCTCCCCAGAGCCTTAAAGAAAATGTTCCATTTCTCAAAACAAATCATTTGTTATCTGAAAATGTTTTTTTTTTGTTACGATAAAAGTGTATTTGACCATTGTGTAGCATATTGGAGTTTTCTTTTATAAAGAAATCCTGGGTTGAGTTGGCAACTGATGAGCAGAACATAAGTTTTTTTATCTCGTCCTAAAATAACCGTACCAACCTTTTATTTTTTTCAGCCGAAAGTTCACGACCCTCTTTCACTCGATAGAATGATCCCTTTTCTTTTTTTGGTGTATCACTTTTTGTAGATTTACATATGAAGTTTTTTGCCAATCCAGCAACCTGTGAAGCTGAGTAGTATTGCAAAGTTAGTGAGCCTCCTGCAGTAGTGACGCGTGTTAACTGTGATCCACACCGATTGTGTGATGTTTTTTTTTTTCCTTTTTGTTTGTGTGTAAACAGCTGACCAAGGTGGCCTGTGATTTCAATCCCATGTAGTTTGTTTCTTTACGAATAAACTGCAAACTTTTATGTGAAAGCTCGGTTCTTGATCTCAGAACATTTTGAGAGTTTCTACAACATGCCAACAAAAAACGGAAAACTGCAGTGCACCAAAAGGAAATATGTAAATTAATACAATACAAAACAAAAAACAACCTTTAGGTATGTTGAATTTGCAGTGATGCGATAGTTTTGAGTTTGGGGATTTTCTTCTAAACCGTTTCATGTTCTGTTCAAACAATCCACATGAGGCACGAGATGCAAAATATAAGATTTTTAATTCACAATAAATTAATTGGACTCTGACCATTTTAGAAGACACAGAAAACAAAAATAAAAATAGATTTATTTCCAGCGCCACACTCTTTTCTTCCTCTTCATTGTAACCAGACTAAGCCATATACAGACATCGTATTGCATTTAATAAATAGGTATTATCTCAGTTTTTTTGTACAATAAGTCGCTTCCTTTTTTAACACACTAATACTGTAAATCTTCTGACAACGAACAGCAATACACACACACACACAGTAATACTCAGGCATGTTTAAGGAGATCATAAGTAGACACGTTAGCAGTGATATCAAAACACTGGAATTGAAGCCACAGTGAACCAAACATGGACGTGTTCAGGGTATTTAGAAATGATCAGTGGCACCGATGACACATAAGTTCTGACTCATCTGTTGGGTGTCTGTGCTGTGCTGTTGTGATGCATCGATCATGATCCACACGGCTTCATATCACTGACAAGCAATCAGAAAAAAAAAAGAATCTTTCCACTGTAAAAAGCTGTTTATCCGCTTTTCACACGGCTGTGAGAACCTCGACATGCACATCAACTATATTGGTTTTCTCCTTAAAATAAAGTTAATGCAGCACGGTAGAATAAGGGCACCAGATAGATTTCAGCACAAGTCGGTGTCGTAATGGCGAGAGCTTTCTGGGAGTAAACGCGTCCAACAGGACAGAAACTACAGAATAGAAAATCAGCTCCACTCTGAGAAACGGAGCCGATACACTCCAACCTGGAGTTCATCAAATCTGAACCAAAAGGATCTGGAGGTAAGGAGGAGGAATGCCCAGAAACTGTTCTCTGAAAGCATTTAGTGTTGTGAAGAAACGACAACAGCAGGTCTGTTCAAGACAAGGCAGACAAGGTCAGCAGGTCGAGTTCGGGGGCAGAAGTTTACGAAGCTAAAGTTGAGGTGAGACTAAAAAGGGAAATGCAGGAAGCGCGCCGAAAGAGAACCATCACAGTCACCCTGCTGCTACGCTGTGAGTCAGCACGGAGCTCCCAGCACTCCTTTTAAATGAATGCAGAGCAGCTGAGAGATAGAAGGGGCGGACTGTATGTGGCTCTGATACCAGAATAAACTAGAAGCACTTGAAGAGCGCAAACCTCAGTCAAGACCCGCTTTTTATCAGTTTGGATCACCTGACAACCATCAGAATTAAACCAGCTGTTGCTCGTATCACCCTTCAGCCATCCTGCAATATGTTTTTTTGTTTCACAAACAAACAAACCGATAACATAACCTCAGAGGTCATTATAACACTGTATATATGCGATTGAGCTGGGATGCACAAACTTCAGATTTAAGCAGGTTTGTGCCTTTTAGAAATGCTACGGACACACTTGGATTTGCATGAACGTTACAGTGAAGCCAAACAGACACACTCACCAACATACAGAAACCAGGAGCCTTGAGGTTAAAAGCAACGGGCTGTTTCCAGGTGTGCCTTGGATTAGTCTGGCCAGTGTTGTATTCTGGTTTTCTTTGAAAACCTCGCAAACTCTCTGGAGCGCTCCTGTGAACTCTGGCACCACCTCTCGGGGGTCCCGGACCCCAGAATGGGAGCCACTACTGTAAAATGGCTTTTGAGAAGCAAACCAGTCACCTTAAAATGTTGGGTGCAAGGAAGCAGTGAGAGAAACCCCCCAGATGTGCCCCTGCTTATAAATCCAGATCATGTCATGATGCTGATCTTGTTACTGGAAAGAAATGATATTACAAAAGCTCGTGGCAGCTACACTTTCATCTTATAAATAACACAAACAGACGTAATCAAGACGTCACATTGAAGGTGGTGAAGAATTTGGTTGCTGTATCCCTGAAAAAATAGCAAACTTTTTTTCTTAAGGCAAAACAAATAACATCCTAAAGCTGGTTTGAACAAGGGTACATTCACGAGGTGAACAAGAACACTCAAAACAAATTTACTGGCAATAATTCCAACTCCTGAATATACAAAGGACAAACAACCTGGTTCTGTAACTGTCTTGGGAACAAGCAGCTTAAATGACCAGTTATCTATCGAGGACCTGCCAATCACTGCTCTCACCGATTCGCTCTGTCTGGATTATGTGAGTATTATGTGGTTTTTGTGTCAGTAACTTTGAAATAATTCGGCCAAGGAAATCAGGGGAGTGATGCAGCAACAGCAGCAGCCGGCCTGCATCACTTGTTTTCAATGAGGGTCTGGACTTTGTGGACCAGGTCTCGGGCCATCATCAGGACCTGTGGGACGTTGTGCCGTTCAGCCATTTCTGAGAAGAAAGTTTGAAAACCACACACGAGTTACTTGACATCGAACCGTCTCGTTATCAGCTGATGTTGAATGAATGAATGTTGATTTTACTTGAACTGATCACGAGTAATGTGTCGAAATCTCCTGTAGTTTTTGAACCGCGCGGATGTTGCATCGTTTCCTCCCGTCTTACCATTGAAGAACTTGATGATGTCCGTGAAGTCCATGTTGTTCTCCAGGATGATGTCTCGGTACATTTCCACCAGCGCCAGAGCGGTGAAGAGCACAAAGTGTTCGGAGGACGTGTGCTTGGCTGCCCAGATGGTTTCCCAGACAGAGAACACATCATCGTACACCATCTCTGTTCGGGGGAAAACACGCAACGTCAGCGAAACAAGTTGCCGTCTTGGGCTCTCTCAAGGAAATATTCAGGAAGGACATTTTCGTGTCACCTCGCTTGAAGTCGAGAAGAAACCAGCGATAGCAGAAGTAGAAGTGGGTGTAGTCTCCGTTCTGCTGCATCAGCTCAAACAGCTCAGAGTCCAAGATCTGTGGTTTAAAAACATAGTTATTCTGTGTTTGTTTTCAAGGAAACTCATGGTGTGTTGTCTGTAAACATCTGGGTGCAGATAGATGAATGGTTGCTTAAGTCTTATTTAAATTAAATACAGCATCTGCCCAGCTGTGCGAATCATCACCAGCACCTGGATGAGAGAGCGCATGTTGGCAAAGTGAGAGTCCATGGCTCCGCCGTGAGGGAAGTTCTGGTTCATCCTCTTCATCAGTTCAGTGAAGCAGCTGAAGGCCATCACCTCTGAGGAGACACACACACGGAAGTTCATCACCTCGTTTTTTTTTTTTGATCCACCTTCACCGAACGTCCCCCCTGTTCAACTGACCGTCGTCCAGAATGACCAGCAGGGGAGCCAGCAGGTCACACATGCCCTGGACGTAACCCGTGTCCAGATGCTGCCACACGTAGCTGCAACGACACGCACATCTGTCACCTTCTTTGACCCGACGGGCCGAGGAGACGGGTCAGCGCGAGGAGTTCACCTGCACATGATGTTGCGCAGCTTCTCCAGGTTCTCCGTGGTGAAGTACCAGTAGGTCCTGTCGCAGCGCCTGACGTCTTTGTCAATCCGGTGCAAGTTGATCAGGTACATGTCCAGCGTTTCTTGCTGCAGAGGGAGACAGTAAGCTCTGTTGGAAAGTTCGTGACTAAAGGTCAGATTTAGGTGTGTGTTTGTGTGGCGTGATGCTTACCGAGTAGGTTTGCTCTTCTGAGGATTCGTCATATTTGCCGTCTCCCTCCGCCTCTGCACACTCGGGCTCGGTGAGCGCGTTCTCCATCTCGGGCTCGTCCTCAGACAGCCCGAGGTCGGTGCCCTCCGGACTGGTGTTGCAGGCCGTGTCCAGGTGGTGATCGGAGGCGGCGTCCTCGGCTGCCATCTTCTGCCTCTGCGCCAGCGAGACGGGCGGCGCGGTGAGGCCCATCAGAGGCCGGGCCTTGATGTCGTCCGAGGTGACGCAGGTGATCCCCGTGGGGATGTCCTCCATCTCCAGGGCCGAGGGGGAGTCGTCCGAGTCGGCCGTGTCCGGGGACTGCCGGGAGTGGGACGACAGCGAGAGGCTCCCCCTGGAGGCCGACTGCAGCGCGTTCAGCACCTGCCTGACGGGGGAATTGGAGCCGGGCTTCTCCATCTCTGCGGCTTTTTTGGTTTCCAGTAAATCACAGACGGGCGCTTCGGCCTCCTTTGTTTCCGGCTCGGTGACTTGGGCCTTGATCAGCGGTGACGACACTTTGGCGGCCACGGTTTCAGTGGGTTTTGAAATCTCAGCTGTTTTCTCGCTCGGGGAAGTCGCATCGTTTTCTGCTGTGTTTTGACAGGAAGCCTCCTCCTCCACATCCTTGCTCTTTTGTTTCTGTTGAGTCAACGTCTGCCCGAGCGGAGGAGCTTGGAAGTATTCATTGTGAATCTCTGTTTCCAGCTTTAAAACATTGGTGCTCTCCGGAGTGGATTTCAGATTCATATTTGTGTCTACTTCTGTCAAAGCTGCCGTCAGCTCGTCCGTCGATCCCTCTTTTGCTTCTACCTCCGCTTGAGATTCCTCTCTTGACTGATTATCTTCCGTTTCCTGCGCGACATCGCTTTCTGAAGCCGTCTCCATCTTTTGAACCCCCGGTTGATCCTCCACACCCGGCTCCTCCTCGTCCCCCCCTCCCGGTTCCCGCGCTGCGAGCTCATCACTCTTTTCTGGCTGCGATCCAGCGGGAGGCTCCTCGATGAAGACGTCCGAGCTCTCCGCGTCTTCAGCGCTCACCTCCATAGCAGGGGCGCCGTCGCCTGCCGACCCCGCCTCACCTTTCTTCGCCGTAGCCTGGGGGGAGGAGGGGCTGCGGGGGGGAAGTTGCGAGTCGCCTCCGGTCTCGTTTTCGTTTGTCTTCGCTGGACTGCTTTGTTGTGCTTCTCCATCCTCGGTCCGCGTCTCGGCGTCAACCTGGTCCATCGCTTCAGCTGGTTCAAACACCTGAAAAAATGTAATCAATGCACAGCAGGAGAATTTAGAATACAGGGGTACTTTTTTGAATTTATTGTTATCTTTGTGTTTGCCGCTCAATGAAATCAGCTGATGGTTGATTGATTGTCTCAAGTTTTTGTCAGTTAAACAAATAACTATGAAGTAGTTTAATTGATAGATAAAGTTGTTATTTTTGTGCTGGTGAGGCGGTACCTGTGCGCTGCTGCTGGAGTCACTGTGTGAGTGGCTGTTCTGCTGATCTGAGCTGCTACTCAATGACGACTAAAGAGGAACGAGAGAGTAAAAAAAAGCAGAATGTGAGTCTCTCTTTCAGTACTTTGTCTCTAATGAGACATGACGGCGTGGAGCTTTTTTTAAATAAAAAAAAAAAAAAAACAGGAAAAGGTCGAACTTGCATCGGTACTGATGGTGGAGTCGCGCTGCACGGGGCCTCTCTCCACGCTGGCCCCGGAGGAACATCTGGCGAGCGCCTCGGCGTGCTTCTCCCGCTCCCTCTGACGGACGATGGCCTCGCAGCCCTGCCACTCCTTCACAGTCTGCTCGTACATCGTCCGCATCTGTTCGTCGATCTGTCGAGAAAAAAAAAACAGACCTCGCCTGTGAAGGAGTTTCCCCAAAGTCAACATTGTTACTCATCCGCACAACATGAGAAATACCTCAAGTCTGCATTTTTCTGACATGGTGAACTGATAATGGCCCAAGAGGAAGGGCCAGACTTCTTTCCTAAGAGAAGGAGCCACACCGCCGAAATACACAAGCCTGTGTATCTCCTTTTCCTCGTAAGCCTGGACGAGAAAGACAATGACGATTGACCTTTTCCCGATGCTACACATCTAAAAATTCCTGGTGGTTTTATGGTAATCATCCCACCGAGCTGTCCTGGAGGAACCGGCCCCAAACCTCCACCGACAGGCCTCCACGAGCATCGCACGGGGCGTCGGGGTCCACGATGGTGGTGTTGACCAGCGCCGAGAGGTGGGTGCGGACTGTGGACAGATGCCTGCAGTACGCAAGCCCTAAGGGAAGAAGAAAAAGGCCTCTCATATTTGCCTGGGTAACGGATGAACGATCAGCACACAGCAGTAATTCCTGGATGGTAAAGGATTGAAGCTGCTCAGACTCACATCCGTAGAACGCACGGGAGATTATCTGGTATTTCATGGTGTCACAGAGAAGCTTTAATGGAGCCCTGGAGACGACGGGAAAGGGCGAATTTAGTCGAGTGGAATGATGTGATCGTGGGAGCGCGCTCGTCCCTCGGAAGCGCTCACCTTTCCTGATTACAGCCATTAGGCAGAGAGCCATCGGAGGAGCCGTTCTGGGAGCAGGAGGAGCAGGAGGACTTTCTGGGCGTTGGCTGCCACATGCTAACACCCTGATCCATCAGCTCCAAGGCCACTGCACAGCACAGCAGCACTCATTATCACAGTTCACACTGTCAGCCGCAAACACCAGCAGAACCGAGAGAAATCCGTGTTAGAGTCGATGTTTGTAACATAAACACAACAAAAAATACTTTTGAGGAGACAATCTGTGAAAATGTTTGGAGATAGAAAAACTATTTGACACGGAACAAGCAGAAAAAACTGATTGCAACAGTAGTAGCTTTCAGATCAATGGTCAATTATTCCAGAGATGTTCACAGGCTGCATTTCGAGAGGAGAGTGATGATGAATGCAAAGTGAATGAGTGAGACAATTGAAGTTGTCATCTCTGCAGATTCTCTATTGGATTATCTCAGGAAGGCAGAAGAACGAAGATTAAAGGCACTCACTGAACTCCATCTGATTGCCTGGAAAGAGGATCCGAAACACGTAATCAGTCGCTTCATCATCCTCCTTGTCTGATACCGAATCACACGAGCCGTGCGGACTTCGCTTCCGCAGCTTGGGGAAGACTTTTCCCTGTGGAAGGAAGCGCCACAGTGAGGCAGAGCGACTCTTACGCAGCAAGTGTTGCCAGATAAAGATGCTCTCTCCGGGTTTTATTGCTGACCTTCCCTCTCTGATTCCAAAGTGGGGGATCCAGCTGTCCATGAGGTAGCAGGCCAGTCTCCAGGCAGGTGAGAAACTGGAGCAGGTGACCTCCTTTGGGGAAATGTAGAGGAGGTCTCTGGATCCCGTCCTGACTGACCAGAACGACCGTACCGCCGCTGTTCACTGAAGAAAACAACACAATGAAGGCAAGTGAAACAACAACACTGGAGAACTGTGTGCAGGAGAACCTTCTGAAGTGTTGTTACCTTGCTGATGGCAGTGGAGATACACAATCTCCTCCAAACGAATTGTCATCGCATAGTCCCAGTAAACACTAGAAGAAAAAGGAGTGAATGATCTGTGCAAAAATAAGAGATCACTCGGATTACGTCACGATTTAAAAGTGGAACCTTTTCTCAGAATCGAGCTCCCCAACGTTGCCGTTCATCAGCTGGTTGGGTGTCCATTTCAGGGTCATGACATCTGCAGTTTGATGCAGGGAAAGGTACCCTGGTATGGCCTCCATGTCGTCTCTCTGCAGACACCAGAGGAAGCTGACACGTCACTCCCCTGTCTGTCTGAAGCGCTCTTCAGATCAGTTACAGATGAATCGATGAGCAGATGCATTCAGTTCCCATCACCAGGTTTCATTGTAACAAATATGTAAAGACGAACACGAACCGGCTGCACCAGGACGTTATTCTTCCCAAACAGAAGAGTCGCTCTGGAGTTCTGGTGGAGCGACTCCACGTACTCTCTCACCCACATGAGAGGACGGTCATCCATGCTCCCACTAGACTGGCGCTTCTGGATCTGGTCAAGAGGACATCAGACAAATAAACGTGAATAATAAAGGTAAAGAGTAATTGAAGTTGAAGAAGCTATTTCACTGGCTGTCTCACCAGGGCGGGTCTCCTGGAGGGGGAGTCCTGCCTGCAGTGGCCGCTGTGGATGCGATGCCGCTGGACCAGCTCGTCGGCAGACGGGTCCGTCCAGAAATGGTCTGCGGTCTTCACTTTGGTGTACTCCAGAGCACAAGGGCCAACTGCAGAGTCAGAGCAGGTCAGAATGAAGCAAAGCTCTCAGGTACTTATTTACTCATGATGAAGGACGGCAGAGGAGCAATACCCAGCAGGGACGCAAGAATGGGTCCGTCCACGGGATCCATCATCATGGCCTCTTTCTCGTAGAACGCACTGCAGCATCAGAGAATGATAAAACAATGTAGGATATACAAGAGTCACACATTGCTCTCTTTTAATGCTTGACATTCTGTCACAACCTGGAGTTAAAACTATCAAACTGTAAGAAAAAAAGAAGTTTGAACTCTATGAATGTCACGATTCACTGAAACCAAAACAAAACACATTAAACTGCGTCTGTGAAGGACAATCAAACATTTGAACTACCACAAAAACAAATGTTTTTGATGCAAAACCAATGCATTTCTATTTGAAAATAACCTGCAGTAAGCGAAACTAACATAAAAGATTCACACAATCCTAAAAGTATGAGCAGAAACGCTCCCTCAGGAGTGAGAGGTGGTGCAACCCATCATACGTTACAATGCACACTGAAATACCTGCTGTTTTCTACCAAGTAGAGCACAATCTTGTCCAGGAGTTTCTCCATCAGAGCGGTTCGTATCCACAGGTGCCTCAGCGCCTGAGGCGGCAGGTTGGCCAACTTGGATTGCCGGCCGCGGTCGTTACTCAGCGAGGGATTATTCTGCTTGCTGGGGAAGAGAAACAACGCGACGGATGAGACGCGTGTCGGCTGAGATCGGTAGGCGGGTCGTTGCCATGCAGCGGGGCAGGAGTGGGAAACGACAAAATTGTCGGCTGAAGTGAAATACACCGCAGGATGATTATACGTGTGGCGCCCCTCGGGCGTGAACGACCGTCGCACCTGTTCTCGATGTGCTGCTCCAGCTCCTGGACCTTGTGGCACAGCTCCTCGGCGGGCGAGAAGCTCTTAGCCACCTTCATGAAGAGCGCAGCCACCTTATTACTGCACAGCAGGCCCGCAATACGGCGCTTGAGTCCGTGGAGCACACACGCCTCCACCACAGCTACACACACAAACACACAGCATTACTCAGAGTTTGGTGTACATCTCGTTTTTTTTTTTTCCTCCGTTGCAATTAAACCTGATACATATTTTATATCCTTGAGGGAGAACGTTTTCATTCGCTGTCGGTGTTCGGTTCAGGGGTATTTTCTTGGCCGGAGCCTCGAGCTTCGTTTTTTCTTATTTGTATGAAATCAGGTGAAAGACAAGCGAAGGTGCCATCAGTGGAAACAGACTGAAATCAACACCGTCTACTGTTGCTAGGATATGAGCGATGTGAATCACATACGCCTTGATCCTGGTTCGCATCAACACCTTTGAGGAGTGTTAGTCTACTTTAAGACGTGCTGCTCCTAATCATCCGTCCACCCAATTAAATATAGACAGGCATGACTAATGGCAATCAGTCATGAGGGTTTACATTGTGCCAACACACTGAGGAGGAGTTTTTGGTGCGGCGATAACGAGCTCGTGGACGATGACAAGGTTGGACACAGGATGATCAGCCGTTAATCGCGACTATTTATAGTGAGGTGACTTTAACCAATGCTGTCATCTATGCTACACGATAGGACTGGATGGACTGGGACACAAAGAGCGGGGCAAACGTGTGACGCGACACAAACAGGCTGCAGTGAAGCTTTACCGCAGAAGGATATGATGTGGCTGCTGTCAGCGTGCACGAACTTCCTCGTCACCGCCTCCTCCATGATTTGCTTCACCTGCGAGAGGAAAGTACACGGTGGGAAAAGGCGTAATGAGGCTGACACAGTTCTGAAGGAGGCAGGAGTCAAAACAAAAGCAAGAGAGGGAGAAAAACACGGGAACACAGCAAGACAGGCTTAGAGCATGATAAATACACAACATTCAAAAGGCCCAAAGCTCATCGATACAGACTCTGCTGCCTTAAAGCCTCTGTTGTCACATATGTACAAGGTTTGGCATCTCGAAATTGACGCTCCCCTGATGTAGTTCAAACATGTTGTAAAATAGATGTAGATGAAGCCACGGATACGAAGAAATCCTGCTGTTATTCTCTGTGTCTTCAAAAGCCTCACATTCTGTCTTCCCAATAATGCACCTCAGTCATGTCTCTGTGTATCTGCACTCATCTCCCAGCACCAGGCTCAGAGCTGAGGCTTTTTTCTTTTGGCGGCCTGAAATCTCCGAGTCGTACCTGAGAAAGGCCTGCTGTCATCATTGGAGGCTGTTTTGTCAGACCTGACAAAGCGCCTCTGTGGCCACAGAAAACACCGTGTTCCCAGCACACAGAGGATTCATCTTTTCGGAAATCAGTCGTTCCCCCCCCCAAAAAAAAAGAAGGAGCCCTCCAACTACCTTTTTGCTTGGACAGATTTTTAATTCAAGCTATGGAACTAAAATTTGTTGCATAAAACCAGAGATTTTGCCGAAATTCATGATGAAGGTGTCACTTTTGCACACTTGTTGACATTTAAATGCAATATCATTATATTGCTCTGCTGTATTTCAACAGCAAAACACAACAGAGGATCAAAACATGAAAAAAGGGGAGAATTATTGACATGTTTGAAGACATGTCCAGATTAATTTTTAGTTGTACGACTAATCTTTCCGATGTTACATTTTGAGACAGTGGTTCTCTCCTTGTCTCTGCATGAACAGACAATAAATCAACCTGACACAAATCCTACAATCCATATTTTTTCTTCCTTTCTTGGGTGAAGTGTTGGTCTGAAATCCATAGGACACACATGCCCCTCCTTGCAGCAGGCTCATGCCAGAGCCGTGGATTTCTTGAGAGGCAATGAGTCACAGGTGAGGGGGAGCTTGGACACAATCAGTCTGGGGGGTTACCAGCATTCTTCGCATCTTGTGTTCTTCTTGGTGGGTAACCATGAAGTCACTGAGCACTTTAGGGGAGGGAGTGAGGGTGGGTGGTGGAGGGGGGGTGAGGGGGTATTTTTGTGGTGTGGTTTCCTCTGAATGATGTCTGAATGGCTCAATGAAGCAATCACGCTGATTTGCGCTTCGTGTAATGTTTGAGGGGAGCCAAATAAATGGCATGATAAACAGAAGGCAAGGTCACACCTTTAACTTTCCAACAATCACCAGTGCGCTGATTGATTTTTCATGGAGAACAGCAATATTACAGGCGGTGGAGTACACAGATGTTGTGATGAATCCGTGCACAGCTTCTGAGATGTGTCGGGCTCCCCTCCGATATAAAATCATCCCCACCATCAGTACTATCGTCATCATTCTCATCACCACCACCGTCATCGCTTTTTTTTTTTTTTTTTACGCCAGTCTCGCACTCAAAAACAGACCGGCGCCCCTGCACAATATCTCTGGCAGCCTGCATCCATCCGCTCTTATTATGTAAAATAAACGATCAGACGCATCATAAACAGGCCTGTGGCGTAGTCAGATCCGATGAGCGATAGGCGCGCACACAACGCACGCACAAACACACACACACAGACGCACAAACACAGACACACGCACAGGCTGAGCCGGTAAACATAAAGCGCGGAGGAGCGGGAATAGACATCAAAATGCGACCAACCTCCTTTTTCACATTGCGCAGCAGTTTCTGGCGCGTCTCGGCTTCTGTCACGGGAGAAAACATGATGAAGGTGATGCTGTCTCGGGAATTAATGAGGATCAGGCTCACGACGGGAGAAGCGCTGCGGCGGCCGTACCTCCCATCGCTCTGGGCAGGGTGACGCGCACGGCTCCTTTTTCTTTGATGATTATTGTTATTACTCCGGCGAGTGGTCCTGAGGGCGCGCGGTGTGAACGGGAAGCAGCAGCAGGAGCTCCGGGATGCACGATGCTCGCAGCGGCTCCTCCACCAAATTGAACGTAGACTCTCTCGGCTGCCTCGCGGTCAACCACCACCCCTTTAAAGTCACAGTCGCCTTTACGTTAAGGTGCGCACGCCTACGCCCACACACGCATCCTCTGGAACAGAATAATATTGGTGGTGGTGGGGGGGATCTGCATCGAGATATGCAAAGCAGGGGCGGACCCATACATTTTGAGGGGGGGGGGGGGGGGGGCCCCCCCCCCCCCCCCCCCACACGCGGCGATCAAAATGAGACTTTGACCAAACATTGACACTGCCATTAGTGCCATGACTTCAAGAGAAGCAAAGTGTTCTTGTCATGTCACTGTATATTTGACACCTTCATGTCAACACCTTCAAGTAGCCTACACGTGACTTCCTAATTTTCAAGTGTGATCTTTATTACCTGGTTGGACAAGTCCGAGATATTCCATTACAGAATGGAGCCAATCACACCTCACAGGTACTACACCCTGACAGGTCACTGGTCCATCATAGGGCCAAATACAGAAGAGACACAGTGTCCCACAAACACTCACCCATAGTGTGACCTCATGTGCATGTTTTTGGACTGTGAGAGGAGACAGAAGTTATTTGTTCATTAGTTCATCTTCA
>JAUESE010000098.1:8713917-8736819 GCA_032274725.1 Malacoctenus triangulatus
TCGCGTTTAATGCTGCGGTTATAATTGTTCATATTTTCTTGTCTCGGTCATCCTGGGAGTGTGACGAATGAGTGACACAGTGAACACTGGCATTCCTGATGCTAACTCGATCAGCAGCGCTGCCAATTCCACAGCTCTCATAAGATCTTTTGAAATATAGAGTCCGCACATAAAGTCCCTGGAAGTTTCCATGGCTGTCTGTCACTTATCCAGACCTGTAATCTACAAGGAATCTGTGTCCTATAGTGTATAATGTTTCATTCAATGGATATTTCCAGCATGGTCTTTTGGCTTCTTGTAGTCCAGAGCTTTGGTGTCTGGTGAAGCCAACACAGTGTAAATTCACTTCACACGCCCAGTTAAAATAAAAAACCTATTGATTTTCTTTCAGCAACTCCACTCCAGCGTTCGGACGGGGAACCTGGAGACTTGCCTGAGACTCTTATCTTTAGGCGCGCAGGCCAACTTCTTTCACCCGGTAAGTGCAGGTGGGGGGGAAAAGTGTTTGTTTTTTTTTTAATCTTGTGAATTTACAGCTACATTTATTGGTCTGTTGGTCCCAGGAGAAGGGGAACACACCACTACACATCGCAGCGAAGGCCGGTCAGATGCTTCAGGCGGAGCTGCTGGCAGTTTATGGAGCTGATCCCGGAGCCCTGGACTCCAGCGGCAAGACGCCGATTGATTATGCAAGGTGAGCCGGAGCACAGCTTCTCTGAATTCACACTCATCATGCTAACGCTGTATATTATTCTTGCTTTGAGTAGTCGAAACATTTTCCACTGGTGATGCATCACGACATCGACATCAAGTCATTATCTGAGAGACGGGCGATTGAGCAACATCCTGTTTTTGAACACTGGCGCGCATCGTGTGTCATCTCTTCACAAGTTGACCTTGGTGGTTTTCTGTTGAGCTCTGTGGTCTTCTGTACGACTTGTTCAAATGTTGCCCACCCGCTAACCATGTTTAACATTCTCACACGTCTCATGTCTGATTTAAATGCAGCGGCAGGCGTTGCGTTAACCGCTGGTGGACAGTTGCGACAGGAAATGATACATCTCTTATGAAAGTGTAGCACAAACAAAACAAAGAAGCGCATGTCAACGATCTGTTGAATTAATGATGAAATGTTATACTTGTGATTCAAACTCAAATGTGAATTTAAGCTAATTGTCAACTTTGGGAAATGAGAAGTCAGCACAGTAAAAAACTGGTGTATCAAGCAGAAATAACTCTAGGATTCGAGTTGTTTTCCACTACAATGAACACTAGATGCAGACCCCAGTGACTTTCAGTCAGACTAATTCGATAAGGAAATAATTGAGAGGAAAGAGGAATGAAAAGTTGTGCGCTGACTCAGTGCAAGTCGCTGATATAAAAACGTTGAGCCGAGAAGCCAGACGAAAGCCAGTAGTATAAATTCATACGAGCCGGTGAGATGATTTCTCATGTTACTGCACAAAATGTACGACGGCGATGTAACAAACAGGCTCGTGTCTGCATTCATAATAAATGGTTCCCAGTAAAGAAGTGAGTCATTGTGCTAAAAGAGTATTCCCTTGTGGTATCTGTGATCAGACCAACAGCCATACATTTTGTATCTCTCGCAACAGAAGCTCAGTGTTGGGACTCGTCAGAGCAGATATCAGGAAAAATTTACTGCTCCGCTGGAGGAAAACAAGTTTCTTTGTTTTTTTACCAACTTCTACGAAAACGAATAAAACAAAATGAAAACCACTCGATGCGCAGTCTTGACATTTATGACGCTCCGTCCTTTGTTTATGCAGACAAGCGGGGCATCAGGAGCTGGCAGAGAGGCTGGTGGAGATCCAGTACGAACTCACCGACCGGTTAACGTTTTACCTCTGTGGCAGGAGGCCAGGTAGGCGTGCGGCGTCACAGAGCTCGTGTGTCTTTCCCATCGATCATCTGTAACCATGACTGTGTTATCCACCCGTGTGTCATAGATCACAGAAACGGCCAACACTTCATCATCCCACAGATGGCTGACAGGTAATAGCTGCGCTTCAAGCTGTTGTTCTTTTTTCTTCTTTGCTTTGAAAAGTTAAAGTCTTGCAAATGCAATTCATCCGTGCTTTACTTTCTCTGCTGCATTGGATGGATTAGAAACAAGTGAGTATGTGTGATACTTTTTGTTTTCTTGTCTTGTCTCGAAGTTTTGATTTTTTGTTTTCATTTGGTCACGAAATAACCTTTTGTTAAATATTTTGTCTAAAGCAGTCTGGATTTGTCCGAGTTTGCCAAAGCCGCGAAGAAGAAGCTGCAGTCGGTGAGACACTTTTACATCTGATTTGTTTCTGCTGACTTTTACTGGATCATTCAGATGTTTCCAAACTGAACCAAGTGTGTTTTTTGTTTGTTTTCAGCTGAGTAACCATCAGTTTGAAGAACTGGCCATGGACGTTTACGATGAAGTAGATCGCAGAGAAACAGACGCAGGTGGAAATGCACCTTTCAGACAATAGGTGTATAAATACGATGAATGCGTTTCAGTTTCTTGTCTCACAAGCATGTCTTTCTTTTTTTTTAGTGTGGTTAGCCACTCAAAACCACAGCACGCTTGTAACAGACACCACAGTTGTGCCTTTTCTGCCCGTGAATCCCGAGTACTCGTCGACTAGAAACCAGGCAAGTTTCGGAACCTCAGGTGAAAAAATGACATATGACGTGTGAAATGTGATGTAACAAGACGTGTTGAATCTCCTCCTTTCGGTGCATTTTCTGCCTCAGGGTCGTCAAAAACTGGCGCGCTTCAGTGCTCATGAATT
The DNA here is from genome assembly GCA_032274725.1 of Malacoctenus triangulatus. Lineage (NCBI taxonomy): Eukaryota > Metazoa > Chordata > Actinopteri > Blenniiformes > Labrisomidae > Malacoctenus > Malacoctenus triangulatus. Next base: position 8,716,710 of record JAUESE010000098.1, read on the forward strand.
TGCCACCTTGGTCATTGATATTCTCACGGATGCCAAACGCCGGCAGTGGGGAAACTCGTGTGAGAGTCCAAAAGGTATTTTTAATTCTTGCATATTTCAGATTCATTCTGGTGGTTTATTTTTAATGTGTTTTTTTTTTCTATCACGGGAAATGTGCTCATTAGTTATAAAGGCGTGCTCTTTTGAAAACTGCATGCCAGCAGTAGGAAACAATCAGCTCGTTGTTACAAATGAGATACAGGAGTTGGTTTTTTGCAATTCAAATGTGGAGCATGTGACACGTCTATACGGGCCACGATTAGAATGCGGCCCATGTGTGAATTGGGGCTTAATGATGAGAAATCCTGCATCCTGCAATTTACAGCCAACCACATCACAGGCTCCCTCCGTCTCCGCGCGTCGTCAGGGACGATTGCAAGGAGATTTTTTGGGGCAGGATTGAGTTAATGAAAAGAAAATGCGGGTCCTCTGGCTTTTGATTTGAGCAGCCGCCTGCAGCAGGCGCCGATGTTTGATCTCTAATCCTCTGATCTCGCGCCTTCAGAGAACGTCGAGCTGATTCTTCGGGGAATAGACAGCCGCCACAACAGCGAGAGCCAGGACAATGACCAGCCGGATTACGACAGCGTGGCCTCAGACGAGGATCCAGCACAGGAGGCCACATGTGGGGACAGCTGCAACGACGGCAGGACCAAGGTTTGATACTGACCTCACTGCTTGCGCGCTTCTTCAAACACATTGTGTCGTTTCAGTTTGAGGGAACGAACCTCCCGCGTGTGTGTTTCACTGCAGAGCTCCGAGTCTTCTGACCTGTCAGACGGACCAATCACGGTGCAGGAGTTCATGGAGGTGAAGAGCGCCCTCAATGCGTCAGAGGCCAAGATACAGCAGCTTCTGAAAGTCAATTGTCACCTCAGTGAAGAGCTGCGAATGATGCAGACAAAGGTTAGTGTCACTCATAGAGCCTGTGTGTGTGAATGTTTCACGGCAGGGTTTCTTTAATGTGTGTGTTTAGTTTTACCAAGTTGTGACTTCTTTCACTTTGATTAGTTTGCAATCCTAAATTCTTTCTCACACACAGTCTTAGCATGTTAAATCAATGGAAATCCCATTTAAAGTTACACCACAGTAAATGGCTGCAGAGTTACAGGAAGTGATAAATGTCTGTAAGGGTTCGTTCGAAGCGAAACCGAACAGTTTTTGCTCTCTGCAATTCCAACAAAGAAAGGATTCATGTCGATGCTAAAAGAAGCACCGATCCATGAATAGTCACTGCAAAGGAGGTTGTGATTCATTATTGTTGTAATGCTGAATCACTATTCATCAGTCAGACACCCCTGAAATGCTGGAGTTATATATAATGGTTTGGTGTTTCAATGAGATCTTTACATCTACCGAAGTAAATTAAAAAGAAAGACAGGACGTAAATTTTACATCATTTTCGTTGGTGAGTCTGCTGCTTTGTGTTTCTCTCTCTTCCCCGATGTAAACATCACACTGTCTCCTCCTACTGGTTCATTTATTTACTGTTCACTTCGACTGACAGGAGTTTTCTCCTCATGCTCATGTTTCTTGCGGCAAGTCAAAATTCAAGTGCTGACAGAACAGCTTATATTTCAGTTGTAGTGTAATAAATCTGAAGTTTTCTGGGAGATTTACTACAACAAATGAAATCAATCAAAATAAATGAATTCAGATTTATTTGTAAGTGAAATAGCTTGAAAATTCTGCTCGAAGCTCAGGAACTACAGCAAAGGACTGAAGTCAAACTGCTGACGACGCTGCTTTTGTGTCAGTCTGGCAGCTCTGGCCCTTCTCTGCCCTCCCAGCTTCTTCTTTCACAGGCATCAGAATCCCAAACACCTCTCATTGATGCCTCTCCTCTTACACTCGGCACTGTGTATATCAAATACCCCGAGGTATACGCTCGCTCGACGTAAGCTCGCACAATATTATGGATGTTTCTCCGCCGTTAGACAAAGCTGAAGATGTCAAGTTTTTTTCTCTCCCTCTGCTTAGTTTTCAGCCTGCTCGTGTTCTGTTATGTAAATAAGGGCGAGTGCTTTTGTTGCAGTTTCACTGGGGGTTTCACTTCAGAAGATGCTATCGGCGTACAGTGTCAGCAGCACATCTGAGGGGCAAAGCAGATCTTTTGTTGTGCGTAAAAGCCTGGAAGAGAAATCAAAAACAAAGCAGCGATGAGGATGAACCCAGCCTGCCAGAGCTGCTTTACAGCTGGAGGCGGAGCCACGTTCTGTTGTATTATTGATGTCTGGCAGAGGTTTGGCGTGGAGGCCCCCCCCCCCAGTCACAGTGATACTGAAAGATGTTTTGTTTTGCCACAGCTTAGCTCCCTGCAGACCGAAAACACATCGCTGCGATGGCAAGCCCCCAGCGGACAGCAGCACCCCCAGGGGCCCTTCGGTCGACACCCGCCCCGCGGAGGCCGCGCCATGTCCATGTACGAGACGGGCTCCACCCCCAGGCAGTACCCCCACCGAGCCGACACGGTCCGACACGACGACGGGGTCGTTTTACAGCCCTTCCCAACCAACGTAAGCAGCAGCAGCAGCAGCAGCAGCAGTGTTTGTGTTCCTGGTGGTCCCTGATGGCGACGCTTGGCTTGGGGCTGGTGTTGGTTTTCATTCATGCATTCATTCAATCATGCATCGCATCTCGGTGGAGTATGCTCAACTTGGTTTGACCCCTCTCTAGATTGGTAGGGGTCCTTTGGGGACGGCCGCTTCCTCCCTCCCTACCTTCCCCTCTTCCCTGTCCTGGTCCTGGGATGAGAGATCTCGAAGGGTTAAGTACTGAAACTCGGAGGCGTAACCAGCGGGGGGGGGGCAGCCGATGCTGTCCTCCCGCTTGACCCCCACAGTCTTCTCTCTCCTGACCTGTGTCTCTGAACTGCTTCTCGTTGGACACTGCCTGTCTGCATGCCTACACTGCAGTGCCTCTGCTACAGTTCACTTATCTGAGCGAGCTTCTGGCGAGTAAACGGCACGAATGATAAGATGTTGCAGCAGCGACGGCAAAGTTTCAGATCCAAAGGAAAGACGGATACTTTGGCTCATCACACGATGCTTCTGAGCGATAGCCCCTGATGAAAGAGTACTTCCTCGCATCTACTAATCGCATCCACTGCGGTATGATTGTGACAGCACAATGACCTGATTGTGTGTTTCCAGTCTTTTTTTTTCTCTTCATCTGCTTCAAAATGAAACGTGTGACCATGTGATCATACCTCTGATTCGAGCAATGCATGATTCTAATTTGTACGTGCCTTCAAGCGCTGCAGACTGTGTGTCGTTTATGACGCCTGGTGTTGCCTCTGACTGATGGTAAAGTCACCGGTGTCCTTACAGGGCTGCAGCCTGGAAGGTCAGAGCACCATGCTGGAGAACGACTACGACACGACACCGAACCACTCGGAACTGGAGGAAGCTGGGTGAGAACTTTACACTTGTTCTTTTTTCAAACAAATGTTGTCAAATGTTCCGAACAGGCATCGAACAGGCTGGTGCCTACAGAGAGTGTTGCATTGAGCAGAGAGATTTAAATTGAAAAATAAAGATGGAAAAACATTGTTAATGTGGAGCTTTTGAATGCATTCATTACATAAATACAAATAAGAGAAATAATGACAACAGTTTCATTGTCCTCACATTCAGTTTGGCGTCCTTTGCATTCAAAGCTTCTCAGCTAACAGACTCTGAAACTGTGTTTCGGAGCATCAGTGACCTGATTTTTTTTGATGGCTTCCCCACAATTGGTTCCAAACGAAACTTCTGAAAGAGACATTTATTTGTTTTGGGGCAAAACGTTGTTTAGACTGGCAGCTGGTTTGCTTTGGATCACATGTCATGGCTTTCATATACTGTTCTGTTTTTTTGGGGGGCTGAACTCTTGAATTACAAAGCTTCCAGCTAGCAGCAGTTTCTTCCTTGACATTTGCAGGAGCCCTCTTCCAGCCTCTGAAGTGGGGGAGCCGGAGGAGGAGGGGGAGGAGGATGCCACCCTGCCGTGCACAGAGGATGTCATCTGTAAGACAGAGCAGATCACTAAAAACATCCAGGATCTCCTGAGAGCTGCACAGGAGACCAAACATGAAAGGTACCGGCTGTAAGAGGAGCTGTGCAGTGAACGCATACTGTTTCATTTTCCGGCAGCTCCTTTTAAAGGAACCCAGGGGCTAAGCTGCGTTCAAGCCAGAGGTGTTCAGTAGCCCAGGATGCTGCAGGTTTTCCTCAGTTCTAAACCCGAGTTTGCAAATTGTGCAAAGTGACTCACGTAAAGTAACAGGAGAGCAGCAGAGCTGGATCGACTGGTTTCCAGCACATCCTGGTTGTTTTCCAGTGTCTAAGACCCCATGAGTCTTCCGGGGGGGGGAGGGGGGAGGCCCTGTGTCGGCTAAACGCAGCTGACAGGAAACACACACCATGTGATCACATTTTCCCCTGCGGTTGGCCAGGTCCACAGAGAGTCACTGGCTTCTTACATTCATGTGTTTATGATTACCAATGTTTTGCTGTGCACTTGTTATTTGAGATGTATTTGTCTCTTGTTTATAGCAATGACTCTTTAACTGTTAAACAGGCTTTCAAGTGACTCTATAAAAAGACATTGTGCTTAAAAAGTGATGGAAATCTGGACCTTATGCTGCTCACTTTCTAAACTTGGTAAAGTTTGTGAATTAAAGGTAATTAATTAAGAAACTTTATGACCAAGAGTCGCAGGAGACAGATCGGTGTTGATGCTTTTTATCAACTTGGCATTTTATTGGTTGTCCGGATGGTTCATTTTCTGTGATAAAAATGATGGTGGATGGAAGACTGCACAGAATACAGATTGAGGTGAAACATATCCACCCAAAGCACCGCTACAAAAACCGGTCTGGTTGGAATGAAGCTTCAGGACATGTTCGCTGCTGATACTCATCTCCAACCACGAGCAGTATTCACCGGTCGGACTATAACTTTTATCTGTTTGATCTCTTTCGTGAGGGAGCTCAGTGGTTTTTCCATCAATGTCCCGCGTGTTACGAGCCGAGCTGCACCCCGTTCACCGTTTTGTCTCCGTCTCCTCCAGCTTCCTGCCCTGCTCTGAAAAGATCTGCGTGGCTGTGACAGAGATGGCCGCCCTGTTTCCTAAGGTGAGCGGCCGCTCGGCAGCAGCTCGGTGTCCGTCGCCCGACTCAAAAGACATTTGTTGTTGGTTTGAAAACAGCCCGGGGCGATCTGAAATGACTTGTCGAGATGGGTGGCCTCTGCTGATTGTATTACCCCCCCCCTTTTATGTACGCTGTCTGTATGATCACTCAGTTTTTTTTTTCCCCGTGCACTCTCACACGCATCCAATGCCAATGTGTTTACGGGGCACAATGAGCATTTATTTATGGAGGCTGTCAGGCTGTCTCTTATCAAATCTTCGCCCCCCTCCCCCCCTCCTCCTCCTCCTCCTCCCACAGAGGCCGTCCTCGGAGACAGTGCGCGGATCTCTGTTCCTGCTGACGTCCAGCGCCAGCCGGCTGCACGGGGAGTGCCAGAAGGCGGCCGAGCACAACCCCTGCCCGTCGGACATCCAGCTGGTCACTCAGCAGGTCATCCAGTGCGCCTATGACATTGCCAAAGCTGCCAAGCAACTCGTTACTGTGACAACCAAAGAAAACAACAACTAAAAAAAACAAAACAAAACAAAAAAAAAAAACCAAAGACAGTTTTTATCACACATTCAGAAAACCATTCAATAATTCCAAGTGTTTTGGTTTGCCTCTAAAAATCAGTGTGTAGGTATTTTCTTGTGGTGGAAGCATCCTGGTGAATAGATACAATGCAAAGTTATGGATCAATCAAAAGCCTATTTATTTTGTTGTCTTTGTACAATGGTAACTAATATCTAACATATACTGTGTAAACACCTAGAACAAGTAGAAGCAGTTTGTACTCCCCCCTCCTCTTCGTACTTGAGTGGCCCCCAGAGGTCGTCTGTTTTTCTTGGTGTCTGTTTTTCTGCCGTGTCTGCCTGTCAGCGAGGACCAAAACAAAACAAGACAGCAGGCAGCGCAAAACAAAGCCCATCCACCTCAGTCTATTCCAGTGACACTGTCCCCCCCCCCTTCTTATTTTTTTAACTATCTTTCTTTTTTTCTCGAATATTAAATGTTATTTTTGGACGTAAAAACAAAATAGTATTTCATGCTCCGGTCGTCGTGGTGCCGCTTGCTAGGAGTTAAGCTGCTTGTTTCGTAAGCAAAACTGTGATGATCAAAAAAAACAAACAACAAAAAAAACTACAAGCTTCAGTGTATCGAGCGCCGTGTTCAGGTCAGCAGTCGTCCAGCCGGTCCCAGCTTTCAATTCGTCCAGCAGCTGATTTCATGGTTCGCTCACTCCGCTGCCACCAGACGTGTTTAGAAGTGAGATATCAGTGGTTTCCAAATCACAATGTTATAGCCATACTTGCGATGTGTGTATGTGTGTGTGCGCGTGTGTGTGTGCGAAGGAGGCCATGATGGCCTGTGTGAAAACCCATTTAAAATCGATTCTAATAGCATTATGCAAACATGTAAGATGTATGTATCCATGTAATTCTTTATCAGAATAATCCAAATGCTATTTATGAACTGTATGTCATACCTCTAAAAAAAAGATAATAATATCAGTGTTTATTTTCATAAGCTTCTCTCTAACACGATGCTCCTCACAGGCTCATGTTTGTTCGGAGGTTTTGGGACGTCTCAGCTGGCGCTTAGCTCCAGGCCGCTCTGTCATCTCTGTTCCCTTCTTCTTCTTCTTCTTCTTCGGTGTGGTGCCGTTAACGCCAGTGTTATTAGATGCTTCTGTGGTCCGAGCCCGCCCCGAGGCTTTTCTGCAGCTACGTCGCTGCCCCCCCCCCCTCGAGAGTTGTCGAGGGGGCTGATGAGCCGGATCTGATTGAACCAGGGGAGGAATGGGAACCCGAATACGCTGCACGGCTGCAGTTGGTTCAATGTCTCTCGAGCAGAAGGTTTACCTGAATGTATTCAACAGCGTGTGATTGGGAATAAACCCCAAAAGTAATGCAATCACTGAGGTACACGGAGTTATTAGCACGACTGTGCCAAAACGACTGTAACTGATCTCATGTTCAGCCCTGTTACTGCAATTCAATGTTTTCTGAACTAACACGTTCTTCACTTTTAATCTCAGTATTAAAACACTCAAAGTGTCATTCGTCCACTTACCAAGAACCACTTTTTTTTTTTTTTACTTCTTTAGGGTGAATAAAGTTAGAGTTGCTCTTGTATTTTATTTCTTTTTTCTTAACTATTAACAAAACCACAAAACTGGCTGTTTATTCTTAGCATTACATGTCCAGATGATACATTATAAAGCAGGCTGAGTTTAAAAAGTGAACATCTTTAGTGTTTGTCAACTCAGATTGTGCTCTACAAAAGGTTGAGCAAGACATTATTGTGTTAAGGGGGAAAATAATGTCATTATTATATCATTACAACAAAGAATAGCCTGTTTATTCAGAAAATAAGACTTTTCAGACTAAATAATCTCCTTAATTCTGACAGAAAAAGTCCTGGAGTAATGATTTAGACCTGAATTAGTCATAAACCTTTAATCTCCTGTCAGTTTCAAAACTGGTAAAATGCCTTTGTCTTTAAACAAGGAACCGGAAAAAAAACATTTTCTTGGTAGGAACTTAGTTTTTTAATGTTCTTTTTCTTTTATATTATTTCCATAGTGGGATTTGATGAAAATAATGCTACTTTCTGTTCTGTAATGATTGATGCTTGTTTTCCTCATAACTGCATGACAACGGAAGTAGAGTACATCACACAGTCATCTCATGTTAATAATAGTACATCTTGTCTCTTGAACACAAACCAGACGGATCCAGTGTTTGCTATGCTCTTATTTTTCTTCATGATTACTATTTTTTTTTATTATTATTGTTTTTTTGCGTCTTCAAAGAAGCCTGTGAACAAACTACTGAGTTCCAATAGTACAAGTGCACATATTCCGTTCCTGTCCTCCCTGGTGTCAGAGCTGACATCCAATCCTGTCGGTCCAAGCAGCCTCCCACTGCCTCTGTGCTGAAAACAATCCCTGCCTTAGCCACAATAAAGGATCATTCAGAGCTGGACGTGTCCGTCGTCGTTATTTCTGCCTGGTTCCCTGAAAAAAAACAACAAACAACAGCAAAAAAAGACCAAAACAACTCTCGGGTTTCAATTCCAACCTGTTGGAGACAGAGGAGAGCGATAGGGGGGCTGCCGCCGCTTCCCCACCCATCTGACGGAGCGCAGTTCCGGGTTCTTTTCAGCCCGAGAGCTGCGCGCTCACACCGCCGCTCCTCCCGCCGCCGCCGCCGCTTTCCCCCCGCAGCATAATGTCTCTCCTGCTGGACAACCAGTTCAGAGAGCTGCCCCCGGACAAGTCGGTGGACACCAAGACCTTCCTGGACGCCGTCTCGCACCTCCCTGCGTTTTTCGGTGAGTTGGTACCTGGAGCCGCTCCGCATGACGCGCGCGATAAGGTGATTTGACGCGGCCGTCGGCGCCGTCGCGGCTCGCGCTCGGCTGCGAGTCGCTCCTCATGACACAGCCGGTCTCGCGACTTGTCACTCGCGTGAGGACCCTGAAGTCCGTCCCGGAGGCTCCATGGCAGCGTTCACACGCAGCATAAACAGGGGCTGTTTCAGAGAGGGGGGGGTGGGTGGGGGGGTCTGTGTATGCGAGCCAGCTGCGGCTGTATTTTAGCCTATAGAGAAACTCTTTGTTTACTCACTGAACAGCGCACACATTGACCTCATTGTGACTTAACCGAGACTATGCATTCACTGCATTTCTCCCTCTCCCCCCCTCCCTCCCTCCACCTCCTCCTCTGTCTGCCCCCCCCCCCTTTTCGAGCGACATGCGTGATGAAGTCATTCATATTTTATAGCCGTGCTCTCAAATGTCTTCTCTTGCAGACTGCTTGGGATCAAAAGTGTTTTCCGTCATCAAATCCGACATTAATGGCAACATAACGGTGAGATACGGATCCGTCTCTGTCCGGTGCTCTGGTGCGTCTTATTGACAGCGCTGGGGCTCCAAATAAAAGGGTGGGGGGCAGTTCCGATGTGGGACAAACTCAACCCAAAGCGTTCAAAATGTTGGTTCTTTTCAGAAAATTCGAGCGGTCTACATGAAGGACCCGGCCCGGTACGTCACCCTGCGGGACATCCTGGAGGCGGAGCGGGACGAGCACGGGGCCGAATGGCCCAAAGTCGGGGCCACGTTGGCCCTGATGTGGCTGAAGAGGTGAGCGACGCCTCTCACGGGGAGGGAGGGGGGGTCACGCACGTCCTGCCGTGCATTGACCCTCAGACATAAACGATAATAACAGACGATACCGCGCGTGTCCTGCAGGGGGCTCCGTTTCATCCAGATCCTCCTGCAAAGTTTGGCGGACGGAGAGAAAGACGAGAACAACCCCAACCTGATCAGGGTCAATGTCACCAAAGCCTACGAGCAGGCGCTGAAGAGGTACCACGGCTGGATCGTTCAGAAGATTTTCAATGTAAGAGAAATCTACATTCTGAGGGACTTTTTTTCCTCTTTTTAATTAAAGAAACAGGAAGCAAAACCTTTGTGTGAGGCTGCGGTTTGTTTTCATGTAATGCTGCATTGTTTCCAAAAGATGAGGTCATGATGAAGAGATCGAATATTGATTTGTTTGTTATTTAATTTTCCCTTCCTTGTGGGAATAATGCTTTGAACTTCCTCCTCTGTCTCCTTTGTTTTGGCTCCCAGGCTGCGTTGGTGGCGGCTCCTTACAGGTCAAACTTCCTCAAGGCTCTCTCCAAAGGGGAGGAGGTGAAGGAGGAGGACTGCCTGGCCAACGTGCGCCACTTCCTGGTCAACTACACCTGCACCGTCGACGCCATCTACGAGCTGTACACCAATCTCAACGCCGAGCTGGACTACACCGTTTGACGCGCAGCGGAAAGGGAGACGCGAGACTGTCCCCGCCTCCCTTTCAGGTGCTGGGGTTCCTCTTGTTTCAGCCAGGCGTTTACCAACCGGATCGTGCCTTACTTAACTTCTACACTGCATTCGTGGAGTACACACAACAAGCCTTTATTTAAACAGAACGCAACTGAAGTTTTTTGTTGTTTTGAAATCATGGCAGGCTTGTGGTCACAGCAGTCCGTGCTGCTCCCGCTCTCTGACAGGCTCTCGCTGTGCATCACTGCTTTATTTATGCTTCGTTATCGGGCGGACCCCGCCCGATCCACCACGAGGGCCGCGCCGTCTGTTACAGAAAAACATTCCTGCTGTTGTCCACACATTCACACACCTTCTGCCTTCTGAGCCCTGGAGCGACTTCAGCCGTCGACGCGGGAGAAGTGGCGCCAGAATTCATTGTTGTTGTTTTTTTCCTCTAATTTAATTCCAAATACATTCAAACAGCTCGTCGTGGTTGTCGATTTTAATATGCATTCCACCGAGTGCCTTGTCATTGAAAAAAAAAAAAAAAGATGCACAATATTTTCACAGCAAACTGCAAATGAGTGTGTTTGCAATGCTAATTGCAGTGAAGGTGGTTAAACCAGGAGGACGTGTTGTTTTTATCCCCTGGAGGCTTTTTAATATCTGGTCGGAGTTTGTTGTCTGTGACACAAGGGAGGGTGTGGATTTAAAGGCTTTGTTTGTTTTTGTTGTGTGGCGCTTTTATGTTTCACCAGACAGATCCTCATAATCCATGAAACATTTCACGACGTACACATACTGTATTGATTCAAGCTCATTTCAACCAACGGACGAATGAAGGGGCCTTGTTTGTTTTTTTTTGTCATCTGTGATCAAAATTTGAGGTTTCTCTTAATTAAAACTCACTCTTTGTTCACACATCTGACACTAGGTGGAGCTATTTAGTTGTGTTTTATCTGATTTGTAATTATAAGGGGCTTCAGCTGAATGCAACGTGTACAATTATGTTTAGTGATAACAATCTGTGTGATATGAATGTAATTATACTTTTTTGAGAGCTGAAATCTGCAACGACTCGGTCCTGATTGATGTTTTCCATCCACCTTTGGGGGGGCTAAATCGCCTGCAGTGGAAACACCACCGAGGCTGATCCTCCCCCAATACTGTGATCGTGGTTCATTTAGTTGTAAAAGGAGTAAATCAGAAGGAAATCCGTGTCCAACCATGTTGCCTGATCCCTCCCCCACCCCCCCCACCACAATCAGCCACCCTCTCTCTCTCTCTGCCTGCTCTGACTTATCTGAAGTGTGTCCCAGAGGCTGCGGAGGGCTCCGGGCCCCCTCCCGGAGGAACCCCGGAGGAGCCCCCGGCTCCTCGTCTCTCGGGGAAGCGTGTCCGTAATCCTGCAGCTTTATCAGCGGCGCGGCCCGATAGGACGGAAGAGCTCGGAAGCGAGCGCCGCGGCGAGCTAAAGAGCAGAAATCACTCCGAACAAAGCCTCAGTGACGGAGCCGCTGACCTTTAGCTCTGACATATTCGTTATGTGCAATGAGGTCACCGATTCGAAGGCCGCGGCGCTCTCCCTCCTCCGGTACACCCGCAGCCGTCGCTCACACCACGTCTGGCAACGGGCTCCTTTACAGCGGCGGCGCCGTTTATGTTCCTCGCGATCTAAACTGCATTACTGCCAAGGCGTCCAATTTAGGAGGAACAAATGAAGCAAAATAGGAGGCGCAGGCGGGCCCATCATATGAGATTAGCAAGTCAATAGCTGGGTAACAGCCAAGCTATCTCTGAATAATGTGAACACTAATATTAAAGTGAATTCATCTCCAAGAATGCATTTATTTCCTCATATCAAAACGCAATATCGGGAGGAGATGGCCTGCATATTTTCATTCACACGGATCTGTGTGTGTGTGTGTGTGTTTTTTCCTTTCTTTTAAGTATTCTGTAGTCTGTGCCTCAAGCATCAGACGTCCATCTGGACAAACATAAAGGAAAGAAAAAATTAGCACTCTCAGCTTGCATCATTTATAAGTAAAAAAAAAAAAAAACCCTGCTCGATTCATTTCGCATAAGGATTGACTTACATCATGTGATGAAGCTGAGATGCTTCAGTGAAAAGATGGATCCTAATATGAAAAAAAAAAAAAACGCGCTGCCTGGTGGTTAAGCTTTAAATCCCTCCGCAATAAACGCAAGGGGAAAAAAAAACAAGCCGTCTCTGCCCTGCCTAACTAGTTTGTCATCCATAAATATTACAAAAGGCGACGGTGGAATCGCTGTTGATGTGTAACGACACAGTATCGGCTTGGGTTTAGAAAAATTTAATTTACTTGACAATCCTTATTAAGAAGAGGCAAAAAAAGGGGGTGAGGGATTAGAGGGGTCGTACATTGCAAAATGCAGTTATTTCATCAACATATTTCATGGAGAGCGCTCACATGTTCATATAGAATAATTGCACTTTATAATCATAGAGACAGTTTGCCGATAACTCAACAGGCCAACATAAATAAATAACATTACAGAACCAGTGCAGACACACACACGCACGCACGCGCACACACACACACGAGAGCGACTCAGTCATTCGCCGCGGCCCCATCAGTGATAATATAGCCCTACATAGAAGACGCTGGAAATGATTCAGGCGCCCCCCCCCCCCCACCGGCTCTTCCACGTGCCACTCCCCAATACACGCGGTGCCGTGAAACGGCGTCGCAACCCCCGCCCGAAGCCTCGTGGGACGCGTCCACGCGACCTCACCGAAGGTTCGGGAAAAAACACAAAAACAAAAACCGCGTCTCGCTCGGCCACAACGCCACAGTGCTGATTTTTTGGGATAATGCAACAGTCCTAATACGCTGAGCTGAGCTTGGACGATGTAAAATCAACGTGGTCAGTTATATAGCTTTGTTTTTGTCCGTATAAAGAAAAAAATATATTTATATATTCACATTTCCAAAGAAAATCCCAGAAGAGTGGCCAGATCTGCTTCATCCTTTAAACGTCCAACAAAAAGAAAAACTGAGTCTACAACAAAGCATTCAACAACTAAACATGTGGGTAGTAATAAAGGAATGTTTCCTCTTAAATAAGATGTAATTTTATGTCAAAAATATACAATATATTCACAAATCCTATCGAGATTCAAGTACATGTCTTCAGAGGGGGGAGGGGCCAATGATTCCTTCAGTTCAGTGTGTCTAAAAGGCGTTTCGGGGGGGGGGGAACAACCTGCAAGATATACAGTTGCTGTTAACGTGATTAGGTGCTCAGCATCAGTACGAAACGGGACAGCAGCGACCGTGTTGGGCGGGCCGTCGGAGATACAAAAATAAAACACGGAGTTCAGCGGGTAAACCTGTTTCGTAAGTCTTGATTATCATTTACGTGTTGGTTGGTTTGTTTTGTTTGTTTTTTTTTTCCCCAGGCTTTACGGCGCAAAGCCTTTTCGACAAAACACGGGACATGCAACGAAATCAAAAGGCATGTCTCGCTCTCGTCGCCGTCTGAGCCCGTCGCTTTCCATTGTCTGCCGGGAACGGCTCGCCGTCGCCTCCGTGTCCCATTGTGTCGGTCTTATCTGTAGACGGGGAGCTGGATGTGGCCGGGCTGCTGGTGCTCCAGCAGCGGAGGCATCCCCATGGCTTCGTACCCGCGGCCCAGCATGCGCTCTTTGATGCAGGGAGGGTGGATCTCACTGATGAGGCACTCCAGAGACTGCAGGCTGCTGCTGAGGACTGCAGTGTGGCACAGGCTCGAACTCGGCAGCCCACAACAGAGGTTTTGGTCTGTGCTGTAGGCTTGGCTATGATGAGGAGGAGGAGGAGGGGGAGGGAGATGAGGGTGGAGCTGTGGCTGATGCCGTTGTGGTTGGTGGTGGTGGTGGTGGTGGTGGTGGTGACGGTTTGGGTGGAGATGGGGGTGAGAGAGTCCAAAGTCCCTGGGCCTGGCTGCACATGTACCCGTTGCCAGCACCTGAGACGTGTAACAGTCGCTGTTGGGGGTCACCACCGCGCCGTCCCACCGGGGCGCGAAGTACTGCCCCACCACCGACAGCTCGCCCTGGACGCCGCAGCCGGGGTGCGGCCTGTACGGCAGCTGCGAGGAGCCCGCCAAGGACAGGCAGCTTTCAGGAGAATGGCCAACCCCGGCCTCGGCGGCGCGGGGCCCCTGGGCCCCGTACATCCTCACTGCGCCCTGCTGATAGGAGCGCTGCTGCTGCTGCTGCTGCTGCTGCTGCTGCTGCTGCATGGGAGCTTTGTGCTGCCACACCGCGTAGTCTCCCTTCTCCAAGTACCCGGCTTTGGCTCCGTCGGCGCTCTGCGTCGGCAGCACGGCCCCCACGAACGCCAGACTGCTCTGGGGCGGCAATCCCAAGACGAAGTCGGAGTCCGAGTGTGCCACCGCAGCCACGGCCTGCAGCGAGGGGCTGGCGCGCGCCTCCCCCCCCAGCTGCAGGGCCTGGCTGTGGGGGACGCGGCTCATCTGCCTCATCAGGCTTTGAACCTCCGCCAGCTCCGGCTGGGGGGCCAGGCCCCGGTCTCCAGAGGCCGTCCCCCCCGCGCTGGAACAAAGTGTCTCGATGGGTACATCGGGGGGCTTACACGAGCTTATTCGGTAGGACTTGTGCACGTGTCTGACGGCGTAGCCGTTACTCAGAGGGTTGTTGTACGGGGCCACGGGAGTCTGTGCGTTGGCGTGTTTAGTCCTGCGGCCCTCGGAGGTTTTCACCACACCTTTGGCCACCACCGAGGCCCTGACGACGGCCAGCAGTCCCTGGTAGCCTCCTGAGTAGGGGTGGGAGTAGGGGCTGTAGCGGTGGCCCGTGGTGTCCAGGCCGTTGACCGTCTTGTTGAGCTGCTTGTGCTGCGGCACCCGGACGTCCGTGGGGAAGATCTTGATGGACAGCGGGGCGTTGGCCGTCTTCTGGGCGAAAGCATCCAACTCCGCGGGCGACGGGTACCGGGAGATCACGGGGGCCGGCTCACCTGACGGAGACGGAAAAGGCGATTAGTACACAAGCTAGAGAGACAGAAACCTCTTTGTCTCTTCTCTGATCCTTTCGCGACTCCTCGGCCTCAAACTTGCGTCCAGAGGACGATGGCGGACATCAACCGGACTCCTAAACTAATTCCAAGAAAGGAAGCACCTGCAGCACTGTCGGATCACTGCTTGATGCAATTAATTCAGACCGAGCTGGAGCTGGAATTAGTTTAGTCTGGGAAATCAAAATGGTAATGGAAGCAGAGAGAGAATTTTACTGCATGTGTCCAACGAGGTATTTCGCCATAAAAAAAAAAAAAAGCATGAGTCTGAAAGGTCAAACAGGGAGCGGAGTCCAAGCTGTTTTCGGGGCACGTCGGTAAGGTCAGAACGCGTCGGAAAATCAGTGACAATGTATTATTAGAATAAAACGCGCCGCAGCGAGAGCTACATGGTGGACAAGTGTTTCCAAAACAACAGGGAAGACAGCTGCTTGTGTGGCTTTCTGCAAGGCTTCAAACATCAACACGATGAACGATTACAATATAACGACTGCAATCAACGTGTCAGGAGATTGTTTGAGCAAAACGTGACCACACGGAGAGCCAAGTCAGCCACACCTTTGGTTTTCGCCCAGAAACATGTCTCGTTTTCTGTCTTTTTTATTTAATAAACGCTGACTTGTAGACAATAGCTCCCCTCCGCGGACTCAGAGGTATCGTCTAACGCTCCGGACTCATGAAACCCCTGTTCCTCTTCACGCTTTTGCCCCAAACTTGAAGCGATTACACTGTAAAAAAAAAAAAAAAGGCCTGAAACCTGTGAAGGGAAAAAAAGTTGATGCAGATGGAAAAAGAGCGAGCGCTGATCGCGCCGCTGATTGAATTGTGTGCGGGAGAAGCTGACGGGACAAACTAAGATTGGATTTAAACACTATTATTCAGGCAATTTCATGGCTGCTTAACTCCCGGCGACTAAAGGAAAGGTGGCAAAAGGCGTCCCCCCCTCCCCCGTTTAAAAACAGTAAATCACCCGGCAGAAATTACCGGCACCTTTCAGAGTGACACTTTTATGGAATATCTGACATGAAGAGAAAAGCTGCCGAAATTAACCTCGATCACGCTGTAATTTGGCGGCGAAACGCAGCGGGCGGACGAAACAAGACTGTAATCTGCAATAAAGGGGGCGAAAAAATAAAAAACAAAACACTTCATTTCATTTTCAATAACAAAACCAATTCCAGCTATGCAGGGGGAGAGCGCGCTCGTTGTTCCCATCTGAAATTGATTTGGGAGTTCATTTCATTTCGGGGGGCC
Source organism: Malacoctenus triangulatus (assembly GCA_032274725.1). Lineage (NCBI taxonomy): Eukaryota > Metazoa > Chordata > Actinopteri > Blenniiformes > Labrisomidae > Malacoctenus > Malacoctenus triangulatus. The sequence continues at coordinate 8,732,991 of JAUESE010000098.1, forward strand.
TACAGTGAGCCTCCCGACTGTGAAAATGAGTCAATCTACAAGATCCATCTCATGAAAGAAATAAATTGGGTGTTTAAAATGGAGGGAAGGAGGCAAGGTGGAGTGTTCAATCCATCCCCGGCCGCCTCCCCGGCGCGCCACAAGGAAGCGGCGCCGCGGCGCCAAGCGCGCCAATGAATTCAGCGGAGGACTACAACAAAGCAAAACACTGCTTATTATGTATCACAGTGTAGAGCCGCTATAGAAAACAATGACATCTGGGATGTTGGAGAAGGTGTTTGCACTGTATACAACATCAAGATGTGAGCCGCTCGCTCCTCTGGTTTTCCCACAATCCTGCTGGTGGAGCGAGATGTGACGGGGAGGGAAAGAAAGAAAGAAAGAGAGAGAAAAAAGAAAGAAAAAAAACCCCAGCTGCAATAACAATTTCTGGCTTTTGGCTTCAAATGGAATATTCATGGCTATAAAAGATAAGAAGAAGAGGATCACGTTCACCTGAAAGGAGCTTAGATGATTAAGAGCAATGACACATTTAAAAAATGAAATGCAGCTTTACATCTCCACACAACAGGATTGATACCACAGCACTTTTTTTCCCTCTCTCTCTCTCTCTCTCTCTCCCTTTTTTTCTGTTGGTAAATTACCGAGGATAGTTGATTCAAAAAACACAAATCAAAGATGGGAAGGGAAGAGGAGGGGAGGGCGGAGGAGGAGGAGGAGGGGGGAGGAGGGAGGATTTCAGCCGTTTTTCTTGGTGAGTAAAATGTCAGCGCTGATCCCTCCACGCTGCGATTGGCTCGCCCGCTCCGCAAACACTTCAAACACTTTGAATGCTAACACGTCTTCACAGGGTGTCTGATATTGTTAGTCCAGAGATTACAGCCCTGTCAGAGCTGCGGAGACACAACACAGCTGCACTTCCCACTGCGGCTGTCTTAATGTGGCACAAAGGAAAAACCTCATTAGCAAACAGGAACTCTGCATTCACGTATTTATCATCCGAGGACCACTGCTGGGTGACATATGCATGAGAAAGAGAAAAAAAAACAATCTTATTGGATTATTCTGACGGGGAAAATAGAAGAAACGAGAAGTTGGCGCGGACAGAAAACCGAATCAGCGATAAAATGTATCCAAACTACGACCAGAAGTCGTCACTCCATTTCTGAAAGGTTTATTCAATCAGGGAGATAAACTAGTAGTAAAACAAGCGCCACATGGCAGTAAACAAAGCCCCCCCGCGTCCTGTTTACCAACCAGCATGCGGCCGCTGTAAATAAACTATAATCTTCTTGGTACACCTCGTTTCATTCACCGTTTTGCTTTTTTTCTGTCCTCCTGCGGGCGCACCCGAGAGTAATACAAATGTGACGTTCATTAATTACAATTTGGCGCCATGATAGTTGATGTTTCCAGCCAGGCATGAACACGCTGCGCACAGGCTGCCGTCTAACCCAAACACTCAACATGAGGGTCCTGTGGAACCATTGTTTTCCGCGGGCGCTCGGCAGGTATCCGAACGGGGGGGGGGTCACGTGCCTCGCTTCGCAGTCGATCCTAAAGCCAGCGAGCCCAAATAGTTGGCGATGGAACACTTTCCGCTTAACCTGACGACCCGTCATTAGTGTTCCAGCAGCCACAGACAAGACAGATTGTTGGAAAAAAGTGTCCAATACAGTGAAGCTAAAGCCCTTAAATCATGTTTCTGGTTCGAATCTGTGTGTTGTGAGTTGAGATTCCAGAGGTCACCAGATTAGCAAGAAAAATGAATGAAAATGAAGAATTTCTTCAGAAATACAAAAAGCTGAAGCTCCATTCGTCACAACTCATTTACATTTGCAGCCTGCGACCAGGGAGCACAGGCGGCGCCGGGCTGTGAATCGGTGAACGATTAAGAGAGGGCCTCCAAATTTTTAACTCGCCAGTTGAAACCTGCCCGCGTCTTTCCGAGACGCCGGTTTTTAACTGGTAATCCTTTTGCCGAGGACCGGAGGAAAACGTCCGCGCGGCCGTCGACGCCGCGATTTCCCTGTGACTCTTTCTTTTTTTCCCCCCCCTGTGTTTCCTGTACCGAGCGGGCCAAGTCGTCGCACAACACAATCCAGCGGTGTGAAATAAAGATAAGCCGGGAAAAAACAAATATGCGGCCGTTCACATGACAACAGGGAAATGGCAGCTGTGTTTGTGAGGTAAGGAATGGCAGGGAGATAATTAGCAGCCTGACCTTAAGCACTTAATCACCCTGAACCTGCAGAACGCACGCTGCTTCTCTCCTCGGCCCCGGCACAGAGCAGACGGGGGTGGGGGGAGAAAAAGATAATAAAGCTCACGAAATAACATCAGCCACTCTCCACATGCAGCCTCGGCCAGCGTTCAACCGTTCTTTGACCTCTTAGCATTTCCACCCCCCCTCGACTTGCGTTTACCAGACTGTGTCTCCGTTTCCCTTAAAGGTGACCAAACTGACAGCAGCGCCTGATGCGTTTTCACCTGAAATGGTGGGTAAACGGTGTTCCGAAATGTTCGTCCCGGTTCACAGGGGGCGCTACAAGGAAAACATACAAAAAAACAACAAGACGCGGCGCTCCTCTGCGGTGGCAGCAGGGAGAACTGGCACACTTTCACAGGAAACGCCTAATCCCGATTTCCTCCTTCCATCCAGGGGCTGGAAAGAAAGAGTTGTGGGTGGGTGGGTAGGTGGTGGTGGTGGTGGTGGGGGGGGGGTATCATAAACTCTCAATCACCGCTCGGCCTGGATTATTATGTGGATGGTTTGTTTTTTTAAGTCTGTGTGTTTTCAATATAAAAGAAAGAAATCATAAAGATATTAGCCGAAAAAAAAATAATCTGGAAAGGATAAAACGTTGTTGTTTTTAATCTTGCCATTGGAACATACATGTGCGTGTGTGCGCGCTCCTATTTCTTTTTCCCCGTCCTTTATTCCGCCCACATACAATCCCACTCGGGCGCTTTTCTGCCACTTTAAACTGGCTTAATCTTTTTCCCGTGGTCACACTCGAAGCCATTTCCCCCCACAGATTAGAGCAGAGACCTCATTGTTTTGGAGCAGTTTGAGTTAATCACTAATTTATGGGCAAAACAAGCCCCGGAGGCAGGGCTGAAACAGGACGAGCTCGCTGCGTCTCTCCGAAAAGAAAAAAAAACCCGGCCGCTTCCAGACCCGATTGGTACACCCGGAGGGAGGACATGAGGAAACAATTACACCGACTGCGAGATACGATCCCCGCGCGAGATAAGGCTGGAAATTCATAACGCGTTCGCCGCTAATATCCATACGTACGCTGGCACAACTTCCAGGCGGAAATCCCACAGGTCTTTGATGTCGGGCTAAAGACTTATCTCCCGCACTTTTGTGAGATAACATGTTTACGGGTGTCAAATCCTCGGTGGGAACGTGGCAGCGAGAGAAAACTGGCAGTTAATTACAGAACAGCGCCTCTCAGCAGGCATAAATACTTGTTTACCACACCAATAATCCCGATATTTAAAACACTCTGGCCTACCTTAATAGCTGGGGACTAAGCTCAGCACATTCGCGTTTCCAACCTATTTCTCTGTTACCATGACAACCTCCTCTGTGCACCCAGTTGGCCCAATAAGCACAGTCATTAATTGCACCATGTAATTAATTGGCCCTGCCTTCATTCATCTGTTTGAGGCGATCGACGACCTGCCGGTTTCGACGGAGCTCACAATTAACTAGTAGCTGCCTCCCATCACAGGCCACAGAGTGAAACGAGACTACGTCATCTATTAACCCGACGTTTATTTGATCGTTTGCTTCGGACTCGTCCACGAATTGAAACAT
>JAUESE010000098.1:8777455-8800553 GCA_032274725.1 Malacoctenus triangulatus
CACTTTTTGCTCTAGAACCCTGTGAAGAAGATTCCCGACACACATGAGATCACTCTGCAGCACGGCACCAAAACAGTAAGAATTCCTCTTTATGCTTCATGATTGATGACATTGTTTTAGCATGGAGAGAGAATTGTGACTGAGTGAAGTAAATTGTCCCTCCAGGTGTCGGCGATGGGCCTGGACCCCTCTGGGGCTCGCCTGGTGACCGGCGGGTACGATTTTGATGTCCGGTTCTGGGATTTCGCCGGGATGGACCAGGCTCTGCAGGCCTTCAGGTCCCTGCAGCCGTGCGAGTGGTACGTGGAACGTCAACACAGTTGCTCAACATGTGTTTGATTAGCTTCGTTCAAACATCCAGTAAACTGGCTGCATTGGAGTGTGCCAAAGTGTCTGCACATACACTAACATACACGCTTTGATTGAGCTTCATTTAGCCTCCCATTAATGCCGCTGCATCGTCTCTGTTCATGCAAAATGAGGCCTTCAGAAGCAGATGGTGAAGCTATGTGGCTGTTTGTGTGTGTACATGTGTGTTTACTCTGTGTTTCACTGAAGTTATCTTCAAAGATCAAATTCTTTTTTGGTTTTCGGGAACCAGCGGAGCTAAGCCGGAGCAGGCTTCCTCCTATTAACACAAAAACACGCTACATTTAGTTTGATCGCAATCTGATTCAGTAGCTTGTTTGGTTTGCTAACAAGCTGCTCTTGGTATAGAGAGCTGTGCTGTAAGGTCAGACGCTCCAAACCCCAAACAGTCGTTCTGTGGGCTCAGTGAAGTTTGAAGATGCTGAATACTTCTCACGTCTCTTATGTTCTTATGCCAGCTCAAAACCTTACGGAGGCAAACGTGCAAACTACACACAATTTAATAAAGTCCCTTTGTTCAGTGGACGAAGATAAGGTTGTTTTGTCTTGAAATCCTGGGCACATTCCCTGCAGACGGATACAGATGTGTTACATTTGTACGTAATGCAATTCAGGGCTCATTTTTTCAATTTCACAGCTCTAAAAGGCCATCATGCTCAATGTCATGCTTGAGTGTGTTTGTTGCTCGTTATAGATCAAAGCCTGATCATCACCTGTGGATCAGATGTTGGACTGTAATGTTCCCATAGTAACGTGTCTCTGCTTTTCTGTATTCAAGCCAATAAACGTCTAAAAATCATTTGATAGTCTGCTGAAACCTTTTTCTAAACTGTGGTTGTTGGTTAACACCGCAGAACTGCAAACTAACTTTGTGTTTCTGTGTCCTTTTAGCCATCAAATCAAGACCCTGCAGTACAGCATCACTGGCGACGTCCTCCTCGTTATTTCTGGCAACGCACAGGCCAAAGTTTTGGACCGCGACGGCTTCAACGTCATGGAGTGTGTGAAGGGAGACCAGTACATCGTGGACATGGCGAACACAAAGGTACACCAAGGAGACGTTCACTTCTGTTTCTGGTTCGTGAATGGTTTGGGTCCAAAGAAATATGGCTGATCTCTCCCAGAATAACTTGATTTTTCAGGCCATCTGTATGTATGTTGATTTTGTGGCTGTTCTGGGTTCTTAGATTTCCACAATTTTCTTAGAGAAATGAAGTAGATTGGCAAAACCATAAAAAACAAGAGCCAAGTTACATTAATCTGGAATTAATATCAGAAAAAAAAAAACTGTCACAGAGGTTTTTGTTTCCTCTGCCATAGCAACATCATTGTGCCCAAGAGTGACTGCTAAGTGTAAACACGGACGGGATCATCTGCTCTTCTGCTCGCCGGGTGCACGCTGCCAACGCCTAATGACAGCAAGGTGCAGCCGCTCTGTTGTTGTATGTGAGGATAATGGCGTGTGCTGTGTGAGCAGCCAGAGGCAGTCTCTGGGGGAGAGGAGCTCCACATGCTTTCAGGACTGTTGCAGTTCACTTCTTGGATCTACCTGAATCTACAAAGGAGGACCCTTAATTGAGTGGCCATGTTTGGGTTTGACTGTGTTTAAGAGGAGCCACACTGGTGGTCAGTAAGCATCTGGGCCAGATGGGGCGCATGTGGACATGGTTTATACCACCCGTATGAGGGACTTGAAGTGAAGGCCCATTGATTGCAGGGAGACTTTTTCCTGGATGTCCCACATTCTTGCGCTGCTCCGTCCCATCTGGAGCTGATGGGGAAGCTGGGTTCAATGGAAACGGCTTGCTGACAGCGTCCCAGCCAATTAGCTGCGATGCATGTGATAATTAAGTCCTTGCCTTAAACTCTGCGCCCGTTGACACACAATTACTTCCCTGCTGATGATGTTATCCGTGTGCAGGAAGACGCGGAACACAGAGTCCTTTATGTGCAGGCGGCGCGATGACAGGATGGGATGTTTTCTTTGAGTCATGACATCGAGGAAAATAGCGAAAAAATCTTTAGTACAATTTTCCCTCCGTCTACTTTTGTTTAAACAACAGTATAATCTTCAGATATGTATAAACAAAGTAAGATGAGTAAGTAAACACAACAAAGGAGCTGAAACCGGAGGACGTTTGGCAGTTTGATTCGCCAAAAGATCATCTTGGAGTCACAGAGCTTGGTGACACAGCTCTGGTTCTCTGTCCATCAACTCTTTGATTTTTTTATTCTGATCCTCTCAGTATTTATTAGAATAAACTTAATAATCATATCGGCATGTTTAGCATCCTCTAAAAGAAACAACTTGATATGTTCGGGTTGTTCCCGGTTATTTGCTGTTGTTGTCAGGGAGGATTCTCGTCTTGGTTCTGTTTACCGTTATAGGCTCCTTGTTTATGCATAGGAGTCTGTTTCTTCTTAGTCATTGGCAATTGGTTGTTGAGGAAGAGGAACTGGTTTATTTAGGAAGGTAGCGTCCCCTCAACCTCACCGTGAAACTCCCGTGATTGTTTGTTTTGATGTGACTCCACCGAGCAGCGCCGCTATCAGGCCGTCCACAGCCCATTGGAGCTTTACAGTCATCGTGAAGTGAGCAAGTATTTGACCATAAACTTCAACGGCTTCACCATTTGTGATTCTTTTGAGTCGTAAAGCAGCACAGTGGAGGTAGTTCCACTTAATCAATTATTAGAGTGGTGTGTTGACCGTGTTTGACAGTGAACAGGCCGGTCCCCTTCCTGGTCCACACATACCGATGTTGTTTGGTCAACTTCTGCTCGTGCTTCTCTAAGCGTCCTGTCAAATAGTGGTATGTCATGTCTGAAGCCCCCCACCCACCCTCCACCCCCCCCACAGCACACTGAAGTGTTGACCTGGCAGACGGGAGGCCTCTCTCTCTCAGTTATCCTGCTTTGAAGCCATTTGTTATGAGTAATTCTCCACAGGACGTCTCCAGCGGAGGAAATGGCTGAAGGTTCCTCTATGAGTCGCTCACTGTTTGAAGCTGCCACACGGCCTGCTGCCTCACAGTTCACTGGCTCAGGGTTAATGTCAGAGGAGGCCAAAAGTCAGTGTTACAATATGATCAAATTAAGGAGCGTTTCCTCCAGAGGGAGATGACGCGTGTGTGTTTGAACTCTGCGATTTCACATGCAGTTTTCAGATTCCATTGTAACAAAATGTAATAGCAACTTTAAATTATTGGCACTGGTGACTCCGTGCGAAACACTGGCATGAGAAGAATGGCAGAACAACCACTAACAATGCAGAATACAAGCAGTTTCTGCACAGTTATTTGTGTGTCAGATTGAATAACGTGCCTTCATGAGTTCAATTTTATTGGTTCCTTCTGCCAAAATTTCACCGACTCTCACTGGCTGCATCTTTAAAGGCTCATAAAATGATTTTGAAAACAGCTGTTAGGCAAACAGTAAGTCTCAGTGTCCATGTTGTTGATCAGCTTTAGTTTAACTGTTGTTTCTTTAGCACCCCAAAGAGAAGTCGCGCTCATTACGAGACTTTCACAGCAACGAGCAGTTTGTGGAGTTTGTTCACTTTCACCCTGCGCTCTTTTCAGGGGCACACGGCGATGCTGAACTGTGGCTGCTGGCATCCCAAGATGAAAGAAGAGTTCATGACCTGCTCCAATGACGGGTAAGTCTGAAGCAAGCTGTGAGCTGGAAGCAGAAGCTTCCACTTTGTATTTCCCATGTGCAGAAATAGTCACGGAGCTGTCGGCAACAGACAGACGTCAACAAAGTCTCCTCGAGATGTGGCAATTTTTCTGATAGTTACTCTGTGAACAAGTAGCACACAGAGGACGAGTGTGATATGTTTGCGATGTGACGTGGTTTGCAGTTATAATCTGTATCTGAACCGATGCTAAGGAGCCATTTTTTTGTTAACGCCAGTGGTTCCCACATTGGGGCCCAGGACCCCTGTGGGAGGCCACAAGCGATCGTGTGGGGGCCCGAAAACTTTTCCTGCTGTAAGCTCGTCAAATTTAAAATCGCGTGTTTAAAGTATGAAAAAACACTTCAGAAACTACACCAGGCTCAGGAAGCTGTGTTTTATTTTGAAAGCTGCTTCTTTTGCATGTTGGTGCAAGGTTATTTTTCTGAGGGTGTTTGGCTTCACTGTGATGATTTGGAAAATCAAAGATAAAAAAGGTGTTTCATGGGGTCCAGGAAAAGAAGAATGCATAAGAATAGATTTTTACTTTGGCAGCCAAAAACAAACAAAACATCTCTGTGTCGAATATTGTAAAATTCTTGTGATTTCTTTTTTCAAGGATCAAAAGTTTCCTCTTGCATTCATAATATCATTCCCACTCTACCGGTGTCTGTTTTAACTTCTCACTTGCTTTCATTTCATGTCACCAGCAGAGAGTCCTCTTGTCTTAACTTTCCCTCACAAAGTGCAGCTGTGACCTCACAATGCATCTTACTCAGAAGTGACAATTTTCACCGTGTGTGTGTATGCGTGTGTGTGTACTGTCAACAACATCATCCCATCATTCCTACTTTTTTTTTTAACTTATTTCTTCAAGCAGCAGAGTTTATCAGAGTTCTGCGACTTGCAACCAGCAGGTCTGTGTGGCAGCATGGCTGACCTGTGAGCAGTTGCACCGAGATATTTGTGACTGAACATGTGTGACTGCGCTGCGGCCCAGTGATGAGTCTAAGTGTGTGTGACAGGCAGCAGTGCAGAAATCCAGGGCTATCATCATTAAGTCAAAAACAAGGGCCCGGCTTTGTGGGCAGGCGGCGGCCCAGTGTTTACCAGTGTTGCTGCTCTCCCAGATGTGGAGGTTGGTTTATTTAGCTCTTATTGAGGCTCTGGAAATCCTCCCCTGGCACGTTAGCGCTGGGTGTTGCCTCTGGCCAGCTCACTGGGGAACAGCGGAGAGGAGCGCACAGGGAGCCATTCACAGGCGGAGCAGCTGCATGCGAGGAGCGCTCACAACAGCACAGCAACCTGAGTCTGTGACATGGAAGGAGACAGTTAGAGAGAGAGAAAAATGTAGGAGGAACTGAGTTATAAATCGAAAGTTTTATTAAAGTTCTTCTGCTGTGTTTCGACTCCTCCATGGCGGTTTTGTGCCTCGGTGATTGAGCGCTGTGTTCGACTTTCTCGGTGATCCGGCGGCTTCTCAGACCTCCCACTTCTTCAAGCACGAGTCCGTTTTTTTTATTGCTCCATTACTAACAGACTGTAACTGCTGGCGTTTAAGCAGGTGCCAAACTTAGAGATCACATTCACTCAGCCCTTGTTTCTGCACTCTGGCAAACAGTTCCTGTCTGTATGTTTTCAAAACACGTCACCTGCGAGTATGTTTCAGATCTGCAGGGTTTAAATCTGCCTGCATGTGTGGATCTGTGTGTGTATTTAAAGAAAGACTTTAACTCCTCCAGCAACTCGAGACTTAAGTGGAATAAATCTCTGTGAAACAGAAGTAAAAGATTTTATAGTCTCTGCGGTGACTCTTTCATGTTTGAGATTAATAAAAAACACGGCCAAGTCAATGCGGATTATTGTGTTCCAGTTGTTCTGGGTGACTGATCAAAGCCTTTTATCGTTCTCCCTCCCTCCATGCCGTGAGGTATGTGCCGCTCCGTGTCTTTGGTGCCATCTTTTGTACAGCGAGGACCCCAGTGGACGTCCTGAGAATGGAGCAGCGGTCGCTGCTCAGGACCAGCAGGCGTCTGCGTCCGGCCGTGTCCGCGCCAACATCAGAGCAACATCCAGGCTTTTACAGGCCTTTGAGTCCAGTTTTGTCGGCCGTTTTTGTGTTTATTTGAATAGGATGTTGAGCACGATCACTGGACCGCCCAGCTTCTTCATTAAGAACTCCCCACCCCCCCTCAGTTTTGTAGAATCTCATTCACGAGGGCCGCCTCCCAGTTTGTTGAATGATTTCATTTAACACAGGCTTTTTTTTTTTATTTTCCCCGGGAGGAAGTGGGTGAGAGCGAAGCCCTGATGAAGACGCTCAAATAATGCAGCAGCAGGGTGTTGCCGATTGTTCCTGTAGACTGAGGCCTGAATGGGGCTCCGGTTGACCCGAGTCGGTGTGAACGTTTCAAAATTTGTCTCCTGTCTTCTTGCTTAAGAGTTTGCAATTGTAAAAGATTCCTGACAATATTTTCTCTTCATTTAAAGAGGCCCATTCGCCTATTAAGCGTTCAGCTTCTCTAACTGAGTCCAGCCATTTCTCAAAGTCTGAACAACTGATGGAAAGCCACTGATTTATTTTTCAGAGATAAAGTAAAAAGGTGCTCCGTGTTCCTTTTGGACGTGTGTTTTTTGTTGCAGGGCTGAACATGAAGTAAAAGTTGGGCTTTCGCTCTGTGTTGCTGATGTACTTTAAGAGCTGCAGGCAGCTCTAATGAACAACATCTTGCTGCTTGAATGTAGACGAGCTGAACTGCATACAAAAAACACAGTGGAAAGATTTGCATTTGTTTCTTTAAGGACATGTTGTTGGTGTTTTTTGTACAGTGTAATTACTCTCATGCAGCTGAAAAAAAAATCATGTCAAGCTCCTTTTTGGGGTTTTTTTTGCAAGTGAAATTTCAGCCTGTGGAGGGGAGGATAGGACAAATGGCGACTTTCTGATTGGACCCACATGTTACTTCTGTGGAGTCTTGAGGCACACTCGAGCATGTGTACGCACAAACACACACGATTTGAGGAATGTTTCCAGGAGGTTGGGATGCCAGGGATTCCCTGCTCGCTGGCCTGCTGTCAGGCCTCGCAGCTGGACTTTGTGGATGTGTAGCTGTGAGCGAGGCGAGACCCGCAGGACAACATGGCAGGTCCTTCTGCTGCCGAGGAACAAATTATTTGTCTCGGTCATGTGCTAAAACCAAACACATGACTCCAGACGTGTCATATTGAGGAATTGTCTCCAGGGAGCTCTAATGAAAAGCAGATTTGTGATTTTCTGCATGGATAAATTGTGGAAATTAATGATGTTTTTCTCCAACGGGAGCACTCGGCACCTGTGCGGGAAGCGCTTCTCTTTTTTCCTTTTTTTTTACTCCCCAAGTTTTGCATGAGTCACTATTTCTCTCGTTCAGCTTTCGTATTCTGTGCGTCCTCATTGATCATATCTACCACACTGATCTTGTCAAGTAAGTAGGTCGTCAGTTTTTCTGCGCTCGCAGCCAAACGCTCAGCGATGGCTTACTCTGGATTCTCTCAGGAAAAAGGCATTACTGCCCGGTTATTAGGAGTGATCTGCGTGACAAAACAGGGGAGGAAGTCTGAGCACAGACACCCCAACGTGCGTGTGCGCGTGCGTGTACGTGGCATGCATGCATGCGTGCAGCGGTGATTCACACAGTCGGACGCGTCAGGTTCATCCACAGTCCAGTGGGTCTCCAACCGTTTCCCACCTTACACTGCAAGCGTTCCATATCTTGCCCAAGAATGCACATAACATACACTGAGGGGGCCGCATTTGTTCGTCTTGCCGTAATTTACAGTGCAGGCTGAATGTTTGAGTGACAGCGACTTGTAGATCTTCAGCGTGTGAATGCAGTTTGTTTCTTTTCTTATCGGGCCACATCCCTGCAGATGGAGAACGTCTTATCACGCGGTTGCCTGATTAAATCGGAGAAGCTGTCAGGACGTCCCCTCGAATGAGTCCAGACCCCCTTCTGTACCTGCAGTGTGTGGTCTTCACCTGCTCTGCTGAGGCAGTTTTCTTTAGGTCAGAGCAGCAACGACACTCAAAATGCTGTGAAGTTTTTTTTTTTGTGAATCAGCCTCTTGCTGTACCCACAGTCCATCTGTGCTCAGACCACAGTGTTTCCTCTTTGGCTTCTTTGCTTGAGTGCAATTGTGTGAATGTGTGTGTGTGTATGTGTGTGTTCACGCCTCCCTCTAAATCCCCCCACTTTATCTTCCTCAGCTGTGATGGAGGATGGAGCATCTTCCCCTCCTAATCCTTGTTTCTCATAACACAGCCCCAGTTAGTCAGTCAAGCAGTCATGAGTAGTGCTCGGATAACAAACTGCCTCATACGAGACATCTCTTCTCCATCTTTTTTCTTTTTCTCCTCCTCCTTATCTCGTCATCTGGGAACGTGATCCCAGCAAACCATCGGCCCCACCAGGCCAGTAACCTGACAGACAGACAGACAGATAAAATCTGGGGCCTGGTGAGCTGTCACTCCTCGGTGTACGCGAGAACGACGGCGCGGCCTCGTAAAGTGCACATGCATGACTGAGGTTGTATAGGTCTCATTTTATTACATTCACCTCTCTGCCTCTGAAGCGTTGATACAAGAAAAGGGGCTGCTGATTGAAGAGAAAACAAGGCTGGAGAGAAAGAGAGGAAACGGCGAAGCTTTCACGCCCTCATACTTCAAGTTATCGTACATGGTCAAAACCTTCTCTGACCCCCAGTTTAAAGCTGCACTTAAGTTTGATATCTTATGTACAACATCAAAACAGCTTCAACAATCTCCTTGTTGTTTAAGTGAGTTTAAACAAAGCGTTCGTACTCCAACAAATGTCGCGACACGTCAGAGCCACCAGCCCCCATTTTCCTTCCCTGCACAGCGTCTCGTCCTGACAGGTGAGGGTGCGGAGAGCTCCAGTCCCGCGGCCTCCTTCAGCCTGGCAGCGCCATGTTTTGGAAAGAGCCCCTCACGATAAATAGCGCTCCAGCTTTTGTGTGCCACGCGAAAAGGTTATGTTGTCTTTATTGGCTTGACGGATGCCCCCAGTTTTCTGTAAACACAACAGAGACGTCTGCGTGAGGCAGCAGGTGGAGCGATTTGTCACCCAGTCAAGGGGAGCTCTCACTCCGCGCTCCACTCACACACATACACAGAGATGTAAGCTGGTGTAAACACTTACAGTACAATGCAGAGAGCTTCAGTTGGCCCTGTGCAGTGCGGTTCTTTTCCATGCATGTAGCTCTCAGCACTTGTTTTTCAACATTTTTCTAAACTTCGTAATAGCTGTGGGTGATGTAGATTTAAACACCACTATGCATCAAACGGAGTTTTTATTTGACCCCTGCCAGTTCCTACTGAAGCCATATGTCTCGAGCTGGCATTTGTATCACAATGTTCGACTTATCCAAACACAGTTGAGTGCGTGTGTGTGTCTGTGAGTTTGCAGCCGAGCCTGCGGAAGGAATCCTTTGCCGGCCTGTTATAGTGGGAGCGCTGCCGGCGTGTTTACACTGCGCCGCTGACCTCTCGACCCCGAAGGCCGAGATGCTCAGTAAAGCAGGCCGCGGGTCACAGACGCATTTAGATGTAGTCTGTCTGCCGTGAGTGCGGTGTGGGCGTGCGAGACGTTGGCTGTGCCTTGGAAGAACCTTCGATAAATAAATGTGGGAGGCCACAGTTTTATTTTTTGTCTTCCTGGCAGCCACCTGAGTTCAGCTGATCCACGTGTCAACATTTTGCATCCTCACGTTTCCTTTCTTCAGTTTGTGTTCCCTCTTTTTTTTCGTGGGAGTTTCTGAACAGTTTGCCGTTACCCACAGTGCATTTCTTCCAATACATAACTTAGCATTCCTCTTCTTTTGTCAATGTTTGAATGAAGCTTGGTATTTCCTCCCAAGACATTAATAACTACGGACGCCTCCATAGTTAGCTCACAGAGAGACCAGGTCGCTAAGTCAACATTAATCACCTGCAGTGAAAGGTGGCGGCTAGGTGACGCTGTCAGGAGCTTACGTGCCACATTTGTCAACTCTATTTGGAAAAAACTCAGACTTCCTTTGCGAGACTGTCTGTCTGTTGTGCAACGGACGGAGTCGAGAAATCCAACAATCGTCGTTTATTCTCATGCGATTTGCTGCATGTGGCTGCGGAGCCCTGAGCCAGTGAAAGAGGATGTATTAGCTTGAAGACACACATGAGCACTCGCTGTTTAGGTTTCAATTTTCGTTGGGATTTGAGGAAGCTGTGTGCAGCGTCTCTCGCTCAGACAGCCTCATGACAGCAAGTCATGCCAGGCGGGTCAAAGGTGAAATGGTTCACCTTGTTCTAATCTGTTTCAGGATGCACAGTAACACTGTTCTTGCTCTGCGGTCATCTTAAAGTGATCCATTTTGTCCATCGTTCTTCTTGAAGTCCTTGAATGTTGCAATACGTGAATGTTCTGTGTTTGAGATTTCACGTGATTTGAGCGTAAAAGCACGTTTTATTCATCCGAACGCGTTCAGTGATAAACAAGTAACCTTCACAGTCTGCTTCTCGTTGGACGTTCTGTCATTTTGGGATGAAATCTTCCATATGTCGAACATGAGAAGTTTGCGTTTCGACGGGCTCTTCGCTGCTTTAGGTTGTGTAATGTGTTCTCCAGATGTCGGGAGGAGAATCAGGATTTCATGGAGACTTCAGTTGTACCTGCCAGACTGCTCGGCTGTTTGTGCAACTCCTCACGCTGCACCACCGAGCTTCTAACCTGAAGTTTATGACACTGACCAGAGCGCGATCGGAGCTCACCGCATCCATGTGTGTCTGATTTACCGCATTGACGGCTGGTGTTAATGATCGAATGTGTTTTGACGGACAGGTGTAGTCATGGTCGATTCACGACTGTTTGAAGAGGATAAATTAAGTCCTGTCTGTGTGTTCACAGGACCGTTCGCACGTGGGACGTGAAATCGGAGAAGCAGCACAAGTCTGTGTTCAAGCCCCGTTCCTTCCAGGGGAAGAAGGTCATCCCCACGTGCTGCACCTACAGCCGCGACGGCAAGCTGATCGCAGCGGGCTGTCAAGACGGCACCATCCAGATCTGGGACAGAAACCTCAGCGTGAGTCCCGAAAGCGCCACACATACCAAAAGGCCACGAGGTGCAGTTGGAGGCTGTAAATGCAGGATGTCTGTTTTCTCATGGCACAGTGGTGAGACTCTGAGGTCGTCCGGTCACAGGCCGGACGGGTCAAAGGTCAGCAGCTCACTGACACCGGGAGGCTCAAAGTGGCTGGCTTTAAAAGAGCACGAGCGCAAACTCATAAATAGTTCAGAATACTGTGAGCTGATATGTTGATGTTAAAGATAATGTTGTAAGAGGATTCCCATATTTCACCCTTTCAAACTACATCATGCTGTCACAACAAAATCAAAGGAGGATCAGGATGGTAGCAAACAACTCTCCGCTTTTCGGTCATTGATGGAAAATATTCACCTAAAATACAATGAGGTTTGCTGCTTATCTTACCCAAGGATGTTTGTGAGTCCATTGATGAATCACTGACAGGTCGGCGTCACTACACTCAAGGTCAAGACAGCTGCTTATGTAACCGAATTACCTGCCGTGTGATGATTAAGTCGGGCTCGGGGAAAGTTGGTGGGAGGCCCAGGCACAATTACCCCCCCCATCCATTTTCCACAATTAGTCAATTTGACAATTAGCTGATCAAAGTGTGCATTCCTTTCTTTAAGATTCACATTGTTGAGGTAAGAGTTGATCTTGGCTCCCGGGAAGCTTTGCACTATTTGGCTGTTTTCACTCGAGCGGTTTGACAAATCATCACTGTGGATACAAATGACTTCCATTCAGGGCTGGAGAATGCATCTCCTCCAGCTTTCGGCACGTAGATCTTCTGGGTGAGCTTGAGCTCGACCGTCGACCACTAAATCTTTCCTCTCCGCGACGGTCAGAGTTTTACATCTGCTCGGGCCGGGAGACGGCGTTCGTAGGTGTTGCTTCCTGTTGATCGGGAGATTCGCGCAGTTTGTCACTCAAGCGTCGTCTCATGAAACAGCTGGAAAGAAGGCGCGAGAGGAGCGTGAGGTGTAAACTGTTGAGGAGGGAGCTCGGCGGACAGGCCGCGATCGTAATTCACCGCTCTCAACCTTTTGCATGGTGTCGCGTTACATCACAAACATCTCATTTGCAAACACGGTTCCACAAAACGCTTTTTTTCCTGCAGAGTTAGAAAAACTTTGCGGTTGCCCAGCGGGGAGTCTTAACACACTATGAAGTCATGTTTAAAGTCAGACATAAAACTGATTGAGTGCTGCACACTGGCACCGTTTAAGGCCTCCTGTGACGAACAGCGCGATACAGATTTTGATTGTGCGTAAAAGCCATTTTTTTCCCTTTTCAAACCGTTATTTTCTGGGCATTTCTACATCTTTTCGATCCGCATGATTGACTTTTATTTGTCCGGTCCCACATGTGGACAAATAGTTTTGTTTTTCCAAGTGAGAGTGAAGACACCAACAATTAAGCTGCAGTTAGTGAGTTGGAACAGCTTGATTGGAGCGAGGGGCTTATCCAGATTAGTCAAATGGGAAGTAGGCTACACGATAATTACTCCAAGAGTGAACTTTGTAGTCAAAGGCCACACAAACAAGAGAGTTTGAAGGACTCGTTTCTCACATCTACTCTCCCATTGTTCCTGTGTGCATCCATGAGCTGTATAGACTCCCCCCTCCCTCTCTCTCTCTCCCTCTCTCTCTCTTCAGTCACCCATGATCCCACCCCTGGGCTGCCCATAGCAGCATGTTTGTAACGATTGGGTTAAAGCTCTCGAAATTTATTACCCCTCCTTCTCCAAGCTAAATATTTACCCTGCGTCCCATAGCAGCTTACAATAGTCATGTCTGTTTCCTGACCACTGGAGCCTGTCCCGTCTGAATGGCTCAAGAATTTAGTTGGTGCCCTCTGCCCTAATCAGCAACCTGTGTGCCGCCGACTCCAATTCAACCACAAGCCTAAAAAGGAGTTGACCTCCCGATGCTTTTATTGCTGCACCCCCCCTCCCCCCTTCCCGCAAATGAGGCCTATCTCCTGTTGTGTTGCCACTATTACTCATGGCCAGAATATGCGGGCAGATCAATCACGATCAATCTCCTGCGCGACCTTGATCCACAGCTCAGCCCGAAGAGGAGCGATTGAAGATGACACGTTGTGCTCTTGAACCCTGACATGAGCTGATTGATCCCGCGATGGGAGTCAAGGAGGTCTCTGTCGGTGGACGGCCACGGAGAGTGATTGCGCGTTCCTCCGCTGACCAGAGGGGCTCGGTGCCAGAATTACAAGACTGCATTTAAATGGTTGCCAGGTAATGTGCAAGTCGGCGATACGAGGTGCATTTCGGGTGCAGGGCCCTCGTTCCAAAACATTACCGCAGAGATCCGAGGAATGTTATGATGTCAGTCGTGAACTTTCATGTTTCCAGGCTTCAAAACGAGACCCCAAAAATAGTTGGTTTTTCATCAACTATGCAGTGTGGAGTCTCGTCATTATATAACCGGCGAGCTTTTCTTTGCGATCTGCGTAAGCGGGTTTTGTCACAGTAATCAATCTCCGATAAAGAGAAAAACTCATTTATTTCTTACTGAACGGGGGAAAAACACGAACCGACATTCAGCTTTGGAACAGCTTGTCGTTTCTGTGGTCCAGACTCTGTTCTTTAATCTGGATCCTCTGAGAGTTTTTTTTTGCTCATATGTTGTTCTTAATGAAATTAAGATTTCTTCTCTGTTTTTCTTTAAGCCCAGTTTTGTTTCACTGAAGCATCTGTTCATTTCAGAGGACATTTCCTTTGGCACATCAACGTTTTCTCCTGTAAATTAGCCTTTTCAGATAAGTTATCGTCATCATCCGCTGTTACACAAAGCTCATAATTAATGTGATCATAAAGGAAGATTCTAATTAAACTGTAATTACAGTCACTATCATGATCGCCAAAGTGCTTGTTGTGAGAAAAATGGTTAGGTATTTTTTCGGGGGAGCTAGAAGAGTTGATGCAAGACTCCCTCCTTACCAGTCACTCAATACATCAGCCTCTCTGTCGTGACCACTTATGTATTGTGGTACACCAAAGGATACAAGCTGCACCTGAAGCCACAAACTGACTGATTCAGGGGTGTCAAACACAAAGTCTTTTGTCAAAACTGACCCTCCAGAGGGTCCAGTCGGGCCTGTGCGCTGACCTCGTGTAGTGAAAACTACCACAGATAACAATAACTGCACTTTTTCATTTTAAAAGCAACTGCAGGTCCTAATTTGTCCTTGAAGAGTCCTGCTGTTTTGGATAAGAGTAAAAAGGTGGCCCACAACAGCACAGCAGATGGTAGCAATAGCTTTCGTAATGGGGCACTTAGAACTAGCAACCCCATAGCAAAGTAGCATTAGCATTTTGGGACTTGGGACAATTTTGTGGAAATGAGTCCGGAGAGGAAAGGTGTGGTGGTGAAAGTTGTTTTTTTTCCCCAAGTTAGTCAATTTGCAGTTTTTTTTCTTCTCAGGTCAGCTTCAATCAACTGTGTGTACCCTGAATTAGTGTTTGACACCCCAACATCAAACAACACTACAGCATGGTCGTGCTTAGCTTGTGCTGCTTTGTGCACATTTCATATTTCAACAAGTGTAGGAGAAAAAAGTTTTATATTACTTTGTGTAAAAAACCACAACAGGAATATTGTTACTTTTACATTGTGCTGCATTCACTGCAGTGGGATTCTCTAACGCTCACCGCCTCAGCAACAGCACTCGCTGATTTCCATGAAAGATCAGAGCAGCTGTTCAGGACTGCGGTTGGCCACCTGATCCTCAGACAGGAACAGAGGTCAGAGTGAGATGTGAGGCTGACTGCGCGCCGGGGCATCGCTATGTCTTTCAGGTGTGCAGCCTCAACAAAGTGTGGAAGCCGCAGAGACGCGGACCTCTGCAGTATTTATATAATCACAGTCAGATAGCGTGATTTGGAACAGTTGGCGCTGCAGTAGATTGTTATCATAGTCTGCTGAGGATGAAACCCAACGCTGTGTTCCTTCAGCTATTTATCAACTCCTGCTGCCGCCCAACGTGTGTGGACGTGGATTAGGGCTCTGCGAGTGTGTGTGTGTGCGCGCGTGTGCGTATCAGAGAGAGCGTGCACATGTGCGTGCATCCACGAAACAATGTTGCATTAAAAGCGGCGCACACGGATCGAGAAATACCCACATTTGGTTACATGATCGTCCGGCAGCGCGGGGGCCATAGCTGACAGACGATGTCACAAGGCGTGAGAGGAGGTTCAAACACTGCTGGAGAATCTGGTTTCATGAGCCGGCTGTGTAGATTATCACAGGAAGCAAACACCATGGCATCTCCCAATGCTGGCCAACATCAGGATAGTAAACACTCAAGCTTTCACAACGACGGTATACGATCCAGAAATAGATGGTGGAGCCATATGAAAGCAAACGATCTATGAAAGGTGCAGCGTTTCCACACCATTTGATATTTAGTGTGGAAATGAACCACTTACAATATGTTAATGTGTCACTCATACATACAGTGTGTTTGATTGCTTGAGCAGACACGCTCAGCGGTCAGCTCTCTGTTTTCATCCCCTAATTTCTTCCAGGATTGGGCAGTGTGCTGCTTTTCCTGTTTGTGTGGTGCAATGACATGGCGTTTTTTTCAATACACAAACGGACGAGCTGAAAGCGATCCGCGGTTCAAAGGGAGCAGACCCCCGAAGATAGCGTACCATGACAGAACATGTTGGGGGGGGTCAAAACACGGCGTGTGCGAGCAGCAGATGGTGTTGATCCCGACGGCAGACGTCAGGCGAGAAGGAGGGCAAAAAACTTCGAAGGGGGAGATTCTTTCTAACAGCTCATAACTTCACCTATTAGCTGCGACTTGCTTGTGGTGAGAAACACGCGGCTTGAGTTCATGGAACGGGTCGATTCGGGGAGAAAGATGAACATCTGCGTGGATCTCTGTGGAGTTCTGGAAAGCAGATTTCATCACTTCTTTCTTGAGGAGAATTGCTGGTGTAATATTTACATCTTTGGTGTCACGGATTCTCACACCGCAGCTCTCCAAGTCTTCGACACAGAGTCGCTTCAGAAATATGAACACATGCTCCACAAGTAAACAGCGCAGGCTCAGTTCATTACCTGGTAATCGAACCTCACTTGTTCACAATGCATCGATGCTTCCACAGGAACAGGATTGCGTCTATAAATGCTCCCCCCCCCACTGCGTGTTTGCACCTCCTCAACCAGCAGTAACAGCGGTCAGCATGGCCGCATGATGAAAGCGTCGCACCTAATACTTGAGCTGCTACTTATTAGGCCAGAAATAGCCTGCCGCAAGATTAGAGAAAGAAGTTCTCCTGTTAATTTGACCTCTTGACTTCAAGTCAATTTAAGTGCTGCAAGAAAAAAAAACCTGGATAGGCAAAATATTCAGAGATAACAAATGAGAAGAGTGGAGTCAAAAGTGACGTATGAGTAAAGTGATGACGGGGAGCGGAAAATTATCCCTCCGGGACCACAAGGACTAAGTGGCCACAGGCTGAAGAAGTGTAATCCCTGTTATCTACAGTCCAAGGTAACAGTGTTATCTGTCTGGTGCAAGTTAATAACTTCCCTCAACTTACTTTGGAGGTGAAGCGTGGCCTCGTTTCCCTCCTCTTTATCAGCAGGGCACATCACTCATTCACCTCACGCTCCACTCTCTCCTGCAATTTTCCCCAGCTTTCCTCTGTATTTCTCTATCTTATCTGTCTTCCACACTCTGTGCTCACTTCGAATTCCTTATCCACCTTTTTTCTCTTTTTTTGGTGGAACGCCAGCGTTGCAGCAATTCTCTTTTCACTGATTTATTTGCATTCCGTTGAGAATTAATGAAAATGTCGCGGTAGAAGCCGGGGTTATGTTTGTTTGAGGGTTAGACGGCCCACTTCCCAGACTATTGCTTCACCCGCATCACGTAATGATCAATCCCTGCACTCGGGGAAGGTGGAAAACCGAGGCGCTGGGAAGAGAACGTGGGAGGGAGCGGAGGAACGCTGCTGCGACGGAGCGATTTCTTGCTCGCGTTGGGATGATAAATGAAGTGTGCAACAAACAGATACTAAAGAAGCAATTAAAACGATCAGTCTTCGATGTAACACAGGAAGAGTAAATGAAAAACACGTGCTGTTGTTTCCTCCTGAGCTGTCAGGAACGTTAGCATCTTGTAGTTTGTATCGTTTGAATAAAATGATCAACATAATCAACAATTAGATCGCTATATTTTCCCCATAGCCCTACTTGTAAATGTGTTTGTTAGAGAATGTAAAATTACATCGTTACTCTGTATCCAGACAGCTTTTATTGTATCTATAGTAGCGTGGCGTTCTGCTGGATCGCGTCCAAACTTCAGCTGCAGACTTGGCACACACCCTCACCGCTCTATAGTCGCGCACAGTTTATTCACCGAGTTCTCGCAGAACATCTTGAAAACAGCTGTTTAGATGAGAGACTCTGCTACACAGCTGAACGGGCTGCGATTAATTATAAGGAAGATTCTGACTATTAAATTTCCTTTTTTTTTCTCTCTCTCTCTCTCTATATTTTCAGTTATGTGAATTTCGTCTGTCCTCACCCTCCTCAGATGAGATCGTATCTGCTCGGGCTTTTGTAATCAGTCTTTCCTCACCTCTACACAACGACCTCCAGCGAAATGTCACTCAGCCTACTTAGTTTTCAGCGATGCATGCTGATCATCACAGGCCGCCTGCGTAAGATCGCATTCTCATCCTGTATATAGAAACATCGCGGCTAAATGGTCACAAGGGCAGAATTATACACATGATTTGGTCAAAGCGCGAGCTCACCGAATACTTTGGAGGTTGTGAATTGAACCTGTGCATCTGTTTTTTCCATTAGGCCTGCTATTGTTTCGTAAGTTGCTAAGATTAACTGTACGGTCGAGTCTTCAGAAATGCACTGATACACATGCAGGGCTGCAATAACAGGCTTCTGTAAGAGACCAATGACGTCACGTTGTGTTTGCATTCGACACCGATTCACCTGATACTCGTGTTTTTAGATTGAGGGAGAAAAAACGACCAGTACCAGAAGAAAGACCACATGTGGTTTAAAGAGAACATGCAAACTCCACACACAAAAGGCCCTGGAGTCACACCGGGGTAATTCTCCATGTGAGGTGGGAGCACTAACAGCAGCACCAAATAATAAAAAGAGTGATGTGATCCGCAGGCGGCTCACAGACTTGGCGCTGTGGTGTGTTTTTAGCTGGTTAAATTGTGTGCAGGAGGAATATTTTGACACCGTTTCAGGTAGAAAAGGGGGAAAAAAAAAATATCAAAAAGTCGGCTGTCAGTCAGTTTAGCAAACCGCTCGCCAAGATAAATGTCTGCGGTTTGTAGCCTTACTAAGAGAGCGCGGTGGGAACTGTGTGTTAGGTTGCCGATTTTTCATAAGTCCTCGCGGGCTTCGTCGTCAAATGTATAATTTGGTAGAAATGGAAACCGTGTGTTGTTTTCAAGTCGCGAGAACAAAAAGGTCTTTTTGTTCCTGCAGCGACGGACTGAGACGTCTCCGAGCGAAGCCAAGCGCTCGCTGTTTTATACAGGAGTTGACTACAAAGGCTCTCTTTAATATCGATCACGTCAAGAATTGTTCAGGGCTGCGTTTCGATGGAAAAATTGAGGCTCATCAGAAATCAGTTTGGTTAATGTTTTATTTTCTGTTTTTCTTTGCAGGTTCACACAAAGTTTCACTGTCGGCAAGCGCACACTCCGGGATCGGACACCTCCTGCCTCGCCTTCTCTTACGACGGCACCCTTCTCGCGTCACGCGGAGGTAATGCTGCCATCCAGTTGGGCGCTTCGCCACACATCCGAAAAATCGTGTAAATCTCGTGACTTGTCATCGATTCCCGGCCCCCTTTTGGTCATTATATCAATGGTCCACTTCGTTGCTGTCAGAGTTTAGTGGGAATGAATGTACGACTCAACAAACGGAGAATATGAAAGATAAAAAATCTGTGATGGATCAGTTCGAAAGCAACTCGTCAGCTAGATTCTTTTCAGTTCAGTTCCTTTCACTGGTAAACACAGGAAAGTCTAAGAATAAATAGACTTATTCAACATGGATCTACTCATTCATTCTGCTTTGTTACCTTCATTTTGAAAGTTCGATGTATTTTGCAGCAAAGGAATGCACTCTGGTGCTTAAAGTCAGTCGACCCCCAAGAAGAGATGAGCTATATCGCTGCTTCAGAACTGAGACCACCTTTAACTTAATCAAAGGACTCCCAGGAAACATACAGAGGAAAACATCAGAGTCCCCTCGGTATTAAATAGTGTGGAGAGGTTTTCTTACTCAGACATAAACAGGAGTAACTCTGCAGAAGAGTCCTTCACCAAACATATTTCTGCAGTGTAAATATGAAGCGACTCCCCCTGTATGATGGGACAAAGGTGGCACACTGTTGGAATGTAAATAAGACAATAAGTTCTTCCGTGGTGTCTTGACAGAATAAACTTCTCACTTCACATTTTGCCTGTCAACTCGTCTCCAGGTGACGACACTCTGAAAACATGGGACATACGCAACTTCAGGAAGCCTGTGAACGTGGCCACCGGACTCACCAACTACTTCTCCATGTGAGTCTCTTCAGCCCGTCTGCTGGTTACGAGCGTCTGATGTGTCTCATGAGCGTCTCATCGGCTGACGCCGTGTGTCTCCTTCCCCCCCGCCAGGACCGACTGCTGCTTCAGCCCGGATGACAAGCTGCTGGTGACGGGGACCTCCGTGAAGAGAGACGAGGGCAACGGGAAGCTGGTCTTCTTTGACCGACTTTCCTTTCAGAAGGTCTACGAGATCGAAGTCACCAATGCAGTAAGTCCCGCCCCCAACCCCCCCCACCACCACCACCACCACCACCACAACTGCTCTCATTACCACATGTTTTTCAACTCGTTGATATAATATGTGGGTTACGAACAAAGAAGGAAAAAAAGAAAAGGGAGACCTTAAATGATCGACAATGGAAAAGAAAATATAATGAATCCATAATAGCGCGTAATGAGACCAGCGTGTTTTGGGCTCCAGCAGAACTGCAGGCTCGAGTTGTTTTTATTTGGTCATCGCTCCGTGAAAACAAAACAGTAGACGGAAGCCTATTTAAAGACGTGAAGGCGCTGGCTTGGAGATTTATTTACTTTCTGATTTAAACCAACACAGATTCTGTAACAAATTTTCCGATAACATTTATACTCGTCTGCTTCAATTATGTAACCATGGAGACATGTGTGCCGCATAGGTTTTGGTGAAGTAATGATGCTTGAAATACAAATTTGCAAAAGATTACCTTAAATTTTCTGGAAACCACACACCTTCAGATCACTGCGGGCCTGAAGCTTGTTGTTTTTTAGC
This sequence comes from Malacoctenus triangulatus, assembly GCA_032274725.1. Lineage (NCBI taxonomy): Eukaryota > Metazoa > Chordata > Actinopteri > Blenniiformes > Labrisomidae > Malacoctenus > Malacoctenus triangulatus. The sequence continues at coordinate 8,797,984 of JAUESE010000098.1, forward strand.
AGAGCAGCAGAATTTACAGCGTGATTATCTGGATCTCACGACGACACCAAAAGGCGATTGTTTCTGTGTAGCGGCCTGAATGAAGGCACGGGAGGAAAGTTTCGAAGTGAAGCGGGGAGAAAGTGGTGTAATGTGACCTTTTTCCTCGCTGCAGCTCCTTCCCACAAAGTGTTGGCAGGGCGGCGTTTGATGCTTTTATATGAGCGGAGTCGCAGCTCGATTTGAAATCAAATTATCTACGGACACAATCGGCTGGTTCCATCCGCGTGCGTCCACATTAGCCTGCTACCTCCTTCGCACAAATCCTGCTTACTCAGAAACCCATTAAGCCACGGCAACCAGCCATAGGTGGTGAAACGAAGGGCGGAGGTGCTGTCGACAGGAGGAACTTTGTTTTTTTAAATCGTTGCTTCCTGCTCCTCCTCCTCCTCCTCTTCTGTCTGTACTTTTCACCAGATCCTGCAGCGTCTGTCTGTAGTCATAACACCGAGGCCTTCGAACTCGGCTTCCACACGAGCTGCTGAAAGAGCGCGGTCGAGGGTCGGAGGGTGGAAACGGACAAAAGTTTGTGTGTGTCGGTGCCTCCTCCCTCCCTCCCTGCCAGCCCAGCTGCTGTTATCTCGCAAACCTTGGCACCGTGTCCACACTAAGTGCACACGCCGCTGCACACAGTTGCACTAACCGAGAGGGATTTCTTTTTTCATCGACTCGTCGCCCGGATGAATATTAGTTACTTGACTGTACATGAATTTGACACAATATTTTGCATTCAGCTGTTGGATTGAGTTAAAAATCAGTTTAAGACCTTTAGATAGTCAGTCACTGAGAAACTGAGGAAGCCAGACGTTCTGATTAGCAGTCGCCTGAGAACCGAACACTCGAACATGCTTTGCATCTGCGATTGGTTACTTTTATCCCTATAATTACTAAGAATAGCCCATTTTATTTCAACGAATAATTAGTAGAACTATGCGAGTGTTTTTCTGTGCGCACACATCAAGGCGGTTTATCTGTTTTGCATTAATGCCTCCTGCGTTTGTTCCTGTAAAGTTTTCCAGAATCAGAGCCACGTTTTCCCTGCAGTCGTCCTGTCTCTGCAGATAGCCGGAGCTGCGCTCTGCTGGTAATTAAACGGTGACAGTCCACCAGGCTGACGGAGCTAAACACTGCTCCATTTAGGCCCTCTTGACTTTTTACTGTTTGGTAATAATGGTGTCAGTCAAAGACAGTTGGTGGTTTCATTCATTGGCAAACATGATCGTCGCGAGCCCGGCTGTCGGTTCTTCGGCTCGAGCTGTTTCGAGCTTTCTGCGTTGACGTCGAGCTTCAAGTCGAAGCTTCCTGAACTCTCTCGAACCGTCCGGCAGCATCAAACAGGCGACCTCAGACACTTTGGGTCAGGGAGTCTGTTTGGAACTGAACAACCCTCCTCCTACCGCCCTCTCGCACCGCTCGGTGGACGCTTGTCTTCTCTTTCACTTTACTGAAGAGGGTAAACATTTGGAAGTGATTTTTCCATTGGCCTTTCACTTGTTCCACCATCTGCCACTGTGAGAAGGGCCTGAAAGCTTCGGCTCGGCGTGTCGCTGGAGCGACGGCAGAACCCTCCTCCTGGACGCTCACCTTTTGTGCCGCACAGAAATCCTGCAGGATTCCCACCAAACGCAGAGTGACACGGCACAAAAACCCAAACACTGCAGCCAGGAGAGGTGAAGGCAGCCTGTCTGCTAACTCTACTTTGTTTTGCTGATGAGGAACTTCTGCAGAGTTGAGAGAAACTTCATGTATTCCAAATATTACATTTGGAATACCTTAAAGAATGTTAACAATGATATTGACGCTCTTCATAAATCAAGCTGGTTGTGAATAGTTTTCTTTTTCTTTTTTTAAAACTGAAATTGATTAAGAACAGAATAAATTTGATTAGTAGATGGTAACAATTGATAAATGGGAAAAAGGTGTGTAACTCGATCAATTTGCTTTTTTTCCCCACTTGTCAGGAATCGAGTGACTCAGTTTGTCTTCATGAATACACTTGTGTTCATTCAGCCCACCTACACGCCACTGGGGCCCCCCCACATAACCACAGTTTCTGACTGCCTGTAGTTCTCTCACTTCCGATTCTAGTTTTAACTTAACTCGACTTTCTCTCCAATAATTCTTACGTCGTAGATTAAACGATGACTTTATCTTCCTGCAGCAGATCAGTTATTTCTGGCTGACGTGCACTCGGTGAACCTGATGAATGTGCTATTTACTGTGTTTACATCAGCCGTCGGCCTCTCGGATGGCCCAAGAATTTAAGTGCAGCCTTTTATAAAGTGGCGTACCAGGCAGCCGGGGCGAGAGCGAGGCCCACCAATCATTTCTGCCTAAACAGTCTACATAACCCCAGACCTGGATCCCGGGGTGCGCTCGGGGAGCAGCGAGGCTGCTTCAGGGCCTGTTTGGTAAATACTTCAGACACGCTTCAGCTTATCGCCGCGGCCCATCAGAGGCGGGCAGAAGCCAGGTGAGATTCTGCCCGCCAGCGAAGCATTAAACTCCTGGCTGGATTTCAAACGCAGGCC
>JAUESE010000098.1:8803843-8814064 GCA_032274725.1 Malacoctenus triangulatus
TGCGTGCTCGCCCTCCTGCCCTCGGGGGCCCCGAGTCGCGAACCTGCGGGACCGCGGCCGCCCCGCGTCACCGATTGGCTCTCCGCAGCCAATTCAGAAACCATTTATATGTTTGGGCTGGCGCGGGCCGATCGGAGGCACCATGTGACGCGATCGCCATGCCAACAAGGTGTGAAGGAGGCGGCCATCGGACTGCCGAGTGACGCACTTGATGCCCCGGCGCTGGAAAATTAGACGGGACAGGAAGCGTGTGACGGCCCATTGAGAAAAGCGAGGGAATCTGTTAACAGTAACCTTTTTGCCTAATGTAGCATGCAGGAGAAGAATTACCTGAGAGCAGGGACAGAAGCTGCTGAATGGAAAATCACTTTATCTCCAGCTTTACTAAAGTGTCTCTTTGTAACCCCCGACGATAAGAGCCGCAGCCGCTCCAACACACACACGTGGTCTTCGCTACACACATTCGAGGGGGGGGGGGGGATTCGTTCCCACTCAATCATGCGCCCGTTCACTCGCGCACTCGTGGTTTTAAGTGCTCGGGGAGCCGTTTTATTGTGATGGTGTTCACCAAAGTGTGAAAGGCGGCGGAGCGATCGTCTGGTCCTAAACGCGGCATGACGCCGCCGGTGTGTGCACCGCGGCAGAAAGAGTACGCCGGGAGAGCGGTCCGGCCCGGGGTCACCTGGGGCCTCGCTCGGGGGGAAAAACTATCTTCTGCATGTGCAGATTTCAACGTATTATCTTTCAAATAAACGCCTGAGCAACTCTGAGTCTGCGTCCGAAAAGAAAACTATTTTCCGTAAGCATCTTTATGAGTTTCTGTAAGAAATTTACAAAACACCTCATCATCCTATTTTGTGATATAATACGAGAAATATTTATTCCAGCATTGTGCTGTAGAGTCCCATTCATGTGAAGGTCAGCTACACCTAAAACATCTGCTCAATCATTGAAAATAAAGCACAGATGCAGAGATTTATATTTGACCTGGTTTTTAGTCGCTCATGATAAAAATCAGCTTTTTGTGCATCGTTGTAACTTTTTGCTCTGTTTCTTACTGAGCTGTGTTCGTATGTGATTTTTCATACATGCTGAATGTTCCACGCAGTTTGTAGCAGCAGGTGAGTTTTAGTCTCTAATAAATCCACGTGTTGCGTTCAGGCTGCAGACAGGCCTTGTTGTTCCAGGTGCCTCGTGGGTTCGTTTAAATGTGGTTTTTTTTCCTGATCGTGGAAACCTAAACTACTTTTTTTTTTTTTCTCCCTCTTCTTTCTGTACCCGTTGTGTCTCCAGCTCACGCCTTACCCATGTTCAGAGAGGCTCGGCAGCGCAGCACACGCAAGCAGCTGGAGAAGGACCGACTCGACCCCAAAAAGTCCCATAAACCAGAGCCTCCCGTGTCCGGACCAGGTAACGCAGCCTCACATCAAACTCTCTTCTCCTCTTGTTTTTCTTTATTTTTTCTTTTCCCCAAACAAAAAGTAAAACATCCAACAAACAAAAATTCACACAGAGGAAACATGTGATTCCGTGTGTGCAGTTCCTGGGAAACGGCTTCTGACCAAAAAGAAACAAACGACACACAAAAAAAGAGAAACCTCTCTGTTAAACGGGAGGAAATTAATGAGGTATTGCTGCACTTCTGCAGCTGTTTTTGAAGTTCGTTATGAGTCAGGATCGTAACCTTGTTCGAGGCACATGTGTGAATCCACAGTTGTTGATGTGTGCAGTATTATGCAACCCGGCTGATGTGGAGCTGCAGCAGCCCCGCTCCCAGTCGGCCTCTTAAACTTCAGACTCCGAGGTTTTTAATCCGCCTCGACACTTCGGTACATTTTGAACTCTATTTGTGACATATTTGCTGTTATTTTCTTCTCTTTTGTTAGTTTTCAGTATATTTTCCCTGAACACAACACCTATAGACACGCTTTTTTTTCTTTTTTTTTCTTTTTCCCCAAAGAAGCTCCGGCACCGGACAGTATTTCCTGCTGCGCTGTGTTCCAGCTGGCAACGTGGTTATTCTGTGTTTTTACACTTTCACTGCTTTTTCACTTATTCTTTCTGCATTGTGAACGTGCAAGACTTTGACAGATTCAGGAGCGAGATATCTAAGACGACGAGGAATAGACACATCATTAAAGCCACATTCATTCAGCTGAAATACTGAAAAGGCTCCTGATGAGCAATGAATCATGTCTTTCTGTTGCAACACTTGGTTAAAATCGATAAAGTCGTGACTTTTGCGTGATGGTCCGCACCAAATTCACTCTCTGGTCCGCTCCAACCAGTGAAAGCACCTTCACTTACCCCCAAATTAGAGACGCCAGTCGTTAAAACACCTTCGTAATGGTGTTTTAACGACTCGGCAACCCCCTCTGTGTCCGAGAATAAAACACGGCGTCGCAGGAGTTGAAAGGAACGGCGCCAAAGTAAATCGAACTGTCCGCAAAGTTCAAAGTTTGGCCCGCGTGGTGAAAGCAGCCTCAGTGTCGGCGTGGTTTTTCGATTACACACTGGCCTTCGCCTTGTTTATCCCGTGTGAGAACCAGCCTCGCGTAAGTGCCAGGTTAATGCTCGGCGGTTGGCCGGATGCTTACAAGCAGTGGAAAGAGTTGCCTCTCGATCCCCAAACAAACCCCCCCTCCCCCACGTCCCACTGCAGCAGGAAGCCCCTGCACCCTTCAAAGTGAGTACGCGCATACGCGTGTATCCTGTCGGGACGGGAAGTTTAGTTCCCCCCCCAAAAAAGTTCCATCACGTGCATTTGACTTCAGCCGCAGCGAAGAGTCGAGTGGATTTCTTTTTTTTATGGATTTGCTCTCCTGAGCTGCTAAAAATCCCCCGTGCGTGTGTGCAGAACAGAACCGAACGTAATAAAACGCTTGTAATCGGATAATTCAAGAAAAAGAAATGCAGGCGGCAGCACTTTTTCTTTTCTTTCTTTGCACGTCTCCCACCGTGCTCACAAGTAATGGAAACATTTTATGGAAAACATAACGCGGCGTCGTAAAAACAAGTGTAAAATGAACGATTTTAGGCAATTTCATCTGCGCGTTTGATGAAAACAGTTGAACAAGGGCGACATTTCAACACTTGTTGGTTCAGATTAAGTTTTTCGACCACCTGATTGTTTTATTAACCACGGGAGGGGGAAAAAAAATCGACAAACGTTCCGACGTTTAAATTCACGAAAGCATTAAAAACCGTAAAAGAAACAAGAAGTCTTTCATCGCACAATTGAAGCCTGTCGAACATCCAGCAGTGAAAACGGCACACAAGCGCTACATCTGCTGTTTGCCCATATTTGATGTCAGGTCATGTCACCGCAGCGCGGCAGATTAGAGCAGCGAACAGATGACGATGTCGTGTGGCTCTAATTCCTAACTAACGGCGGAGCCGGGAGGTCAAGTTGCTTCCGACTGGGCGAGGTCAGGCTTACGCTGCGGCGGATGGGGCCCAGCTGGCCGGGCGGGCCGCCGTTCAATCCGAGGGGTTGCGGGTTCAAGCCCCCCGCGTTTCAAAGAGGCCCGCGGCAGGACGCTGAACCCTGAGTAGCACCGAGTCAATGGGAGAGAATGTATCAATGCATCGTTTTGGAGGAGCAACATTGAGAGAATTTTGTAGCTCGTATTTCTGAGGTCAAACGGTGTCTAATCCAGTGTGTGTGTGTGTGTGTGTGTGTGTTTCTGCAGGCCGTGGAGGAAGAGTAGCAGCTCACGGCGGCACTCTGTCGTCCTTCATCGTGAAGAACATCGCCTTGGACAAGACGGACGACAGCAACCCGCGAGAGGCCATCCTGCGTCACGCCAAGGAGGCGGCGGAGAATCCGTACTGGGTGGCGCCCGCGTACAAAAAGTAAGTGAGGAGGGAGTTTGTGTGTCTGACACGGTTTGAACTTTCTAGATAATCATAAAAAAACTGGAGGAGTTTCATCAGGGACGAAACACGAGCGCAGTCTTCTGGAATCAGAGGGATTTGGTCCGCAGCCGGATCTTCATTAGACCTCTTTTGCTCCGTGCAGCAGAAAGAGTCTGGAGCTTCCAGCAGGACGACATCAAACTAAATCTATCGCCTGTCATCGGCTGATCTTTGTCTTAGTTTTACGGCTTCACGGTTTTGCTTGGAAGCTGCGCGAGGAGAAACAACAAACAGTTAAATCATTACTGGTTCTCCTTAATCCTCCCCCCACCCCACCACCCTCTGCAGAACCCAGCCAGAGCCTTTGTTTGCGGAGGAATCAGAGGAGGATGAAGAAGCCGAGAAGGAACCCGAGTGGAAAAAACGCAAAATCTGACAGACTTCATGGAAGTTCTTTTAGGAGCAACCGAGCGACTGGATCTGTCCTCATTTAACGGCATCCAGCAGATGTACAGAATATTTGTTTCCCCCTCCCTCTTTTTTTAAGCATCCGCGTTGAAATAAGACTTCGTTCAAGTGAGGAAACATAAAGTCCTTTTTTTACAGAGTTATGTTCACCGCATTGTAATTCCTGAGCCACTGAAGAACTTGGCTTTTTATGTCTGTTTTCAGTGTTCGGACTTCGTTTTCATTATTTCCATTGTCCTCTCGCCCCACATCTCCAGAGTTCGCTAATGCCTCATAAATCGGCTCCAGATTTTGCGGTCTGGAGTTGTTTATCACAATAAAGAGAAAGTTGCCAGTTTGTAAAAAGGAAACGGCGAAAGAGGAACACAAAGTAAATGTTCGGGGTGTTTTTTTTTTAAGGCTTCAGAGTCTAGTCAGCCGTAGGATTCACAAAAACGTTAAAATCATGGGTCGTCTAGTTATTTTTGCACACTGTAATCCAGCTCAAACCCCAAAATAAAAGACTGTGATCCTGTTAAAAGTGTTTGAATTTCACCGAAGTGGATTAAACTGTCGCGAAGGCGAAAAAACGTGTATGAAATAGCTTCTCTGTGAGGCTCGCAGCCCGGTGACTCATCGCTTCGCTCCATTCACCGCAAGTATTAAAGAAATGAAACGATGACTCATGGTTTTGTTTAGAACCACACGTCCCATTCAAATTGGCTCGGTGGGATTCGACCACATTCGGAGGTCGGTGAACTGGAGTTCGCACGGTGGATGCGATTAATTTGCGAGCGGACGGACGTCGATGGACGACCAATTCTTTCGTCTCCTGCTGCAGGAAGCCTGTGCGTTGTCAGAAATACTCAAACTGACAGGAAATAAACCTCAATATGAAGATTTAATGAAAGCCACGCTGCCATTCTGTACATCTGACTTGGAGAACTCAATTTGACTGATGTTTTGCCTTTTAAAGGTGACTAATAAAAAGTCACATCTCTCCCTAGAAACATAAAAATCGACCACTGCGAAGACAGGCGGGCTTCGAAGATAAACGTCCCCCCCCCCCTCGGCCCACATGTTCTCCGCCGATGTCTCGCGTCCTCAAAGACGCGCTAAGTCTCCGTCTTACCAGCCACATGTGCCGCTCAGCTCGCGTTTCTGCTCGGCGTCTTCCAGAGGGGGGGTGAAACCGTAGAGCGGCCCCCGTCTCGTCCGGAGCGAAATTACGAGAAGACAATTAAATGTCTCAGTGCCCTGGCGGACGTCCCGAGGCCGTAAAGTGTCAGACAAAAGACATACCAGAGCGAAAGAAATATGGAAGGATCCAAACGGCGAGCGGTGCGTTCAAGAGCAGGATTAAGGAAGAGAAGCGAAGGAGAGCGGCAAGAGGCTGACGTCAAGAAGAAAAGAAGAGAGTTCCCAGCCGGACGGACGGACGGAGTGAGGAGTCACTCCGGTGTGAGCCGGGCGGCGGGGACGACTGGTCTGAAACAGTAGCTGGAAAGGCGAAGCTCCCAGTGCAGCTGAAACTGGCCTGCAGGTAAGACAGGTCTGAATGGAGACGCACTAAAGGTTCATTTCACTCAAATTACAAAGAGCATTTTTTTTGTCACCTCGAGTGATGAACATTTTTCTTTTCAACAAACATTAACTGGAGAGATTTGGAGGACAAAAACGAGATGAAAACTAAGTGAAGCATCGAATTTTGACTTATCTTGTGTGTTTTTCATACAGATGCTAAAACCAACAGCGTTCACTTGTCTGTTCCAGCATTTACTAAGATTTCTACATTCCTATTCGTCGCTTTTTTTTTTTTACGAACGCCATCATTTACTCTGGCTGTTAAACACGAAGATCCAATACTGGACTTTGACTTCATATCTAAAAAGATGTTTTAATATGTTCCACAAAGTATCAACATGCTCTGCAATAAATAACCAAGAGCTGGGAACTGGGATTTACTACAAATTAGCTCTGACAGCAATATATGAAAAATATGTGAAAGCTGCTGATGTTGTAACTTGGCTATACGTTATTTGGTCCGTCTCACTTTCTGTCGCTTCGCCGTTTTCCCATCAGCCGCTTCCATCTTTCTCCCCCCGGTCTGTGGAAACATTCTTGAGCGCCTCGATTTACAACTCGGTGCCGCTTTAACTGCGAGCTTTTGTTTACTGTGTGACCTTCGGGCCCGCGTTCAAGAATCCAGAAGCAGAAGGAGATGGCACACGGGGGCGAGAGGCCGGCCCCTCCGACCGGCCTCACGACGCTCCAATTAACCCAAATTTTCATCCACAACTTTAAAAACATGCGTGCGTGGACCCCCAAAACTCCCCCCACCCCCACTCCAAATTAACACCATCTGTCCCTCGATACACAGTTTCACATGTCACAATACCAGGAGACGCGTTCATTTAATAGAAACAAGTTTAATTCTGTAAAAAGTTATAAAATGAATATTGTACAAAAATAAAGTTTGCCGAGAGCTTTGGTTCTGTAACACAAAACAAGTGACACGAAATGACAGTTAGTCTTTTTTGTTTTTTCCCCCCCCAACGACGATGCTGTGACGGAGTGACAGTCCTTCCCCCTCCCAATATTAACACTGAGGTTTTGTTTTGCGTGGAGTCCGGAGAGGCGACGCGAGCGGTGCTGAAGGTGAGCGAGGCAGGTGGTCGCAGCTTTACGCGCTTGGACGAGTGATATCGATGAGGCGGGCGGCGAGCCGCGCCGAGGCTTTTGGGAAGTCTCCGGACTGCAACATTCTCATCTGGAAAGGCTTACGCACCAATCAGTTGTTTAAAGGGGGGGAGGGGGGGAAGATGATCCAATTGATGAAGTATGCTGTGATAAAAGCTAGTTTTCTCTCTCTCTCTCTCTCTCTCTCGCTCTCTCTCGCTCTCTGTGTAGTGTTTGGCCTAAATTCAGCTGGATGCAGTGGATTTGTTCTGTGCGGGGGGATTACACCGTAAAGCTGGCTTGCTTGTTGCTGGGTGGGCACAGATACCTTGGTCCCTAATCCGTGCTAACATCGAGACCTACACCAGGGCTCTCTTTGTTCCACTTAAAACGACCCCCTTCTTCGCAGAGCATGGAAAACACGCTTTTAAAGAGCCTCCTGTTTTGTTTAGGTCTTTTTTTTCCCCCTCCCCTCCTCCTTCTTGATGTATATTTCTTCTGTACTCGCGGACGGTTCAATCTGGTTGGACAAGTCGCCGCGTGTCGAAAGCGTCTGAAAGCGCCGGCTCTTCCCCTGGCGAGACGTCTCCATCGGCCGCGGCGCGCTGACAGCCACTACAGTAGCGAGATCTTCCCTCAAACCGCCTCTGCCAGCGGGGAGATTCGGTTAAGACTCGTGTCAGAGGATCACTTTCAAATCCCCTTTGAGGGAATAAGACCTGTCTGTCAGCTCAGACAGAAACACGGGGCGGTCCCGTGAACTTTAAAGCCTATCGGGACAGTAACTGCCGCAAAGCCTCCCGCTCCGACTTGGTGGACGGCCAGAGCGAGGGCTCGGATGACGCCGGCTGACAGGGCGGACAGGCCGTCTCGGATCCTCGCCGACGGAAGCCTCGCCGCGCTCCTGTTGGTTTTAGCTTTTAATTAAAGTTCGCCAGACTCCGAATCGGTCCTGGATAAACAGCCGGAGGCCGTCTGTGAGGCTGTACAGCAGCGATGTATGGAGTCATAAACGGAGCGCGATGAAGTGGACGGCGTGGGGGCGGAGCCTGTCGCCGAGGTGTGGGTGAGGTCCAAGCGCGGTCGCGATAACGAGCGTGATGTCGCACTGTCCTGCCGTCTCGCGATGTAAACGCGCCCTCCAAGCCCGACTCAGTCCTGTCAAAACTCCCCCCCCCTTTTTTTGGTCCCCTCCCCCCTGTCTGTCCTACCGTCCAACCTCAACCTGTCCAACGACAGCTTATAACGAGTGCTTGTGTGGATGAAATGAGAAACCCTGGAGGCTGTGTTCACACGTGACGTGTTCGGGGGGGTCAATCGATGCAAAATCTGGTTTCGGTTGTTTGTCTGGTTCATGAAATGAGTCTTAATGGACCAAAGTCTTCATCAAAGATGTAGAAATGGCTCGAACAAGATGAAGAGATCATCGTCTAGTTTCTTATACTAAACTCCTGCATGTAACAAATTCATAACTCCATCATGTGATATTTACGTCTTTAAAGTGTTTGAAATGCGACCTGGAAGATTGCAAGGTGACACGTCTCGGCTGTAGTCCCCCCCCCCTTTTTTTTTTTCTTCCCCTCTGCTTTGGTCCAGATCTGGGATCTGCACTGCATGTGTGAACACAGCCTCAGTCACGATAAGAAGCATTAGAAACACATGTGGGCCGGTCGAGCAGTTTTTTGGGTCGTTTTGCATGAGAAAAAAAATGTTGCGCTTTGGCACCATCCAGGACAAACAAAAGCTTTCAAATAAATAAGGAAAAGAAGAAAAAAAAAAAAGACAATTTCTTTCATAAAATGGATCGAAATAAATAACAATAAGTTAATTCAATTTTAATAAATATACCTCTTACACACACACTTGTTATATCTATATATCTATGTTTATATAGATATATATGTCTGTATATATATATTCATATATATATGTGTGTGATTTCTTCTTATGCAGATGCACCATAAGTCTTTGCAGGACTTCGGTGTGTTTCCTTGGCTCCGATTGTGAATGTCACCATCCAGCCTGTGCAGTGGAAATGAACCAGACTGAACTTCAAAAAAAAACAAACTCTGGATTCATCTCGAGTCTTTAGGGCCAGTGAAGAAAAACCTGATGTTCCTCAGGCATTGAATCTTTTCGAGCCAAGTTACTGTTTTGTTTTTTTTTTCACCTTTTTTTTGTTTGTTTTAGACGGACCAGTCGGCACATCTGGAAATGCAAACAGCATGTAATCGTCTGCGAACTGATGCATTTTTTTTGTTTCCGAGGGTCCGGAACGGCTCCAGAGAGGGTCTGCAGGACAGAGTTTGTGTTCCAGCGTCTTTTCCTTGGTCTCAGGTTACTCACCTGTTTCTCTTCTAATGGCTACAGAAACAAAGCAAGTACACGAGGTTCTTCCTCTCCGGCCTCCCGTCCGACTGTAATCCCTCGCTCTGCAGCGCCAGCTCGGGAAAGCGATCCTTAGTCTGCTGGTTGCCGGTCGTGTCCGACGGACCGCCCTCGGACCCCCCCCCTCAGACGCAACCGCACTTCTTGGCCGAGTGCTTCTTCAGCGTGTGGTACACCACGTTGTCGTCCAGGAAGGACAGGTCGTCGTCGAACGCGATGGGCCGGCAGCAGGTGCGGGAGGGCGCGTCCTTGTCCAGCTTCTTGTTGTGCGTGAGGTTGTTGAGGATCTTGTCGTAGTTGGTCTCGGCCTCGGCGCACGGCCCGCTGCAGTACCGGAAGATGAGCTCCTCCTTCGTCTGGTAGCCCAGCCCCAAGTCCGTCACGTTCAGGTGGACCTCCTTCAGCAGGCAGCCTCGGCTCTGCACCGGCGACGTCCTCTCCCGGCCCCTCTCGCCTCGGCCCCCCTTGCCGCCGCCGCGGCTCCCTCCCCGGCCGCGGCCCCGCCTCCTCTCGCCGTGTCCCCGCCCCTCACTTCTCCCGCCCGCGGCCGTGTTTGTTGCCTCCCTCTGTCTCTGCTGCCTCCTTCCCTTGGAGCCCCCGCCGGTGTCGGAGGACCTCCGCAGCCTGCCGATGGTCGCCTCGATAAAATCCATCACGTCGTCGAACTGCTCTGGATACGGACCCGCGATGTCATCTGGAGAAGAGCAGAGGCCACAGATTCAGTTTTAAAAGCTCCATTTATATGATATCATGTAATCTGATCTCCATAGTAACAAGGCAATAAATGATTCGTGTAGCGTCAGTCCCACAAAACACATGAAGCCTTCATAAACTGGTCAAACATCTTTG
>JAUESE010000098.1:8941161-8952302 GCA_032274725.1 Malacoctenus triangulatus
CCCCCCCCCCCCCCGCCCCCCCCCCCCCCCCCCCCCCCCCCCCCCCCCCCCCCCCCACTGCACTTTTCTCCCAGGGTCAGCTGGGATAATCTCCGACCTCCTGGAAACAGTTTTAGCTCTACGAGTTGAGTGAAAACGGATGAACGGAGAGAAATGAGACCATCGAGGTCTCAGTTTTGTTGTGATCTGTGTGCTGGTTGGTAAATGAGCTCATTTGGAGATAGTAAATGTTGCTTCCCTTTACAGCCTGACGCTGAGTCCAGCTGAACTAAAAGTTGAATTTCATTTAAACTCACTCCTAATGGAACAAAGTACAAATAAGGTCATGGATCCTTCACATCGGCTGAGTCCCTTTATAAATACCACTTTGGTGTGAGCACTAATGCTTGACACTGTGACATTGTGTATGTGAGATAATGGAAGTGTGAGTGCGCCGAACCATTTGCGGCTGACCCCTCTAACAGCACTAATGCCTGGACATATTTCTCCTGCATTTAAACTGCCTGGTCAGAGGAGACTCGTTCGACCCTCTTTTCTTTCCAATTGTTTTTCCTTTCTTCATCACTCTTAATCTCCCTCTCCTTTTTCCCTCTCTTTTTCTCTGTCTCTCCATCACTCTCTTTCTCTCCCTCTAATCCAAACACCACTCGGAAGAGCACAGTGGTATTAATTCAGCCTATTATGAGAGACAGAAGAGGAATTACAGCATTTTATTGTGAGCGAGACCGTTTAACAGCAGTATTATGGCAGATCATTAGACTCTTTAACTGCTCCGGTGGGATGGCGCCGGGGCTCCTTATTGGGGGATAATTGGAGCACACAGTGGAAAAGTGGGCTTCTGCTTCCTACATACGTGTGCGAGCAAAAACAATCAAACATGCAAACGCGGGGCCTGTAATTTATTCACCGCGTGCATTCATCAGCACCTTTCTGGGAGTCACTGAAGCAGAGCGCCCCACATGCTCCTCATTATGTGACCCGCTGTCTCCATCATCGTCGTGACACCGTGTTTCTTTTTTCGGTGACGCGGCGCGAGTTGCGCGTCCGCATGCCACGGTGGGGGGGGGCTGTTGCGGCGTTCCACGAGGCAACAGAAATGATTATCCTCGATATAGCTCCCCGTGAACGACTTCTTTACAGGAGATCATCCCTCCGCTTTCCCTGCCGCGGTGACGAGAACGCGCTCTGACAGAGCGTGTCGCGTGAAACAATATTTCAGTCATGCAAGCGAGGAGGTCGCCCTCAGCGGGGAAGGAAAACTCATATAAAGGAAGCCTCCGTCACCTCGCGCATTACCATCTGCATCTCTGACAGGTCAAAGATGTAATCAATAGTTATTCCAGTTATTCCCCCCCTTAAAAATACTCACTCCGCGCGGCGCTTTATTGGATGCCCTCGAGTAATTCATCAATGTCAAAGCTGCAAGTGAGGCCAGTTGGGCCGGGTTTTTTTCTGCTCCATAAGTCATGTCATCACGTCAGCCGCAGAGATTGTGCAAAGACTTCCTGAAAATAACGTTATTCAAGGCACTATAACGACGAGCTGATGGCGGATCTTATTTCCAATATGTGCTGATGGCAGACAGTTGGATTTTCACTTCCTGTGAGCGTCTCCTCTTCGATTCTCATCTCATCCTCCGATAAAAATATTGAAATCTCACCCTTTTATAACCCTGAACTGTACTTTTCTCTCTTCCTTGCCGCAGCTTTAGAACTGCCATTTAATTACGTCTTTAGATTTTGGACTCCTTCCTTTCCAGAGACGGGTGACTGCTTCCAACACCTGTCAGGAACACATTACTACAATTTCCCCTTGACTGGGGAGCAAAGGAAGTTAATACTGGAACCATACATGATACACTTTATCGTTGAGATGCATTCTTGCGATGAGAGATGACTACCAGCTCATTTCTTCTAACATCCTGTGTCTAGTTATGTGTGAGTTATTTGTGGCAGTGACAAAAACAGTCGAGAATTGGTGGAGTTTCATGAGACAAAGAGTCTGCAAGTAAAAACATCCCTTCACACCTGCAAAACTAAACTCAACACCACGCAAATAAAAATAAAACTGTGTAAAGATACAAGAAAAAAAACTATCTAGTTTAAAAAAAAACACTGACAGGGTGTTTGCTGGTTATCACCAGTTTACTATTTCAGCATTCGGGTACTGCTGGAATTTTCTCTGTGCTGAGCTGCAAAAACGCACCAGCAAAAGCTGATCCCATCCGCCTCCTCCAGGCAAGCTGTGACCATATAATTGTTTTTTTTTGTTTTTTTCCACATCACCTTTCCCCCTTTAAAGTATGAGCCTCCTCTCCGGATCCCAGTTTGGTTTGCAGACACATCATTTTATGGCCTATTTTTAACTCGACCGTGACAACAGACGCTCGGCGGAGCCCGGCGGAGCTGCAAATGCCACATCTCACCTCCCACTGGCTCTGCTGCGACTGGCTCTTGAGCTGGATCAGCCAATCCTGTTGGCCGTCACACACCGCGCAGTGGTGCATGGTGATGATGAGCGGCCGAGTCAACAGGGCGCCCGGGGGCCCGCAACTCACCACGGGGCTCAGGACCGTTTGGCCGTCGTCCACCGAGGGCCTGGAGGTGCACGGAGAGCAGCACACACACACACGCGTGAAAAACACACACGCACGCTATTTAGCGACAATGTGACAGCGGTCTCGGTGTGTGTGACACAGCGGAGCTGAAAGAGGGTAAACACAGCTCAGGGGCATCGTGGCGAGTGGCACTGTACCTCATGTTGTCTTTTCTCTGAACCGTCACGTACATCTCATAGACTCTGCCCTGGGGAATGGCCCCAGCTGGAATTAGCAGACTCACTCCTGCAAAAAAAACAGACCAAAAGAAGCCAAGCGTCAGAGTGGTGAGACGGCTCGCGGTCCATCCAGCCGAGCAGCTCGGAACTATCCCGATAAAGACGCTTTCTAGCTATTTACCGAGCAAATTATGCAGACAGTTAGCCAAGCCGGACAGACTCCTCACTCGCAGCACCGATATGACTATTTAAATTGTTTTTTGCTCCACTTTTACACATGAAAGTAAAATATGGCATCATTAAACATGTAAGCAGCACATCTCAATTCAGCGTGGCACCAGTAAAACACATCTGAGCCCCAGAGAGAAGCGATTCCTCTCCAAGAAATATAGCAATAATTGCAATGTGCCGCAGTCCCACATATAAAAAAAACCATTGCGCTGTATTGCCTTCTCCTGTGGCATCAGGAAATGATGTGGCATTTCATTTTAGAGAATCAATGATCTCCCTCCTCATAGCATTTCCATACAGCCGCAGTCGGCATGATTTACATTTTTCCCCCCCCCTTTGGAGATTGATTTGATCTGATGCCCTGTCCCATGTGTTTTTTAGGAACCTATCCTTCGAATCCTCCATCGCACACACACACACGCACAAGCACACACACACACACACACACACACACTCACACAAACGCTCACACATAAACTCAGACCTCAGACACATAGCTTCTCTCTCTGAAGGGGGTCTCTCTCTGATAGCTCATTGATTCCTCGTGTCCTTGTACCGAACTTTTCAAAAAAAAAAAAAAAAGGTGACAGACAGCTTCCTCAGCTAGCTTGCGAGGCAATCACAACTCTGCCACGGGGACGTCTCACGCAGCGCCGCGACTGCCTCGCAGCAAAGCTTCAAAGAGATGGAAAATGCATTTTAAGATGCAAAATACCAAACAGCCGAACTGACAGCGCCACAAAATATTTCATTACTCAGACACACAAACAGATTAAATATCAAATGTGCTCTTGCCTCTCCTCCTGCTGCCGCCTATGTAACATGATGAGGTGGCTGAGCGCCGCCAACAGCTGAGGACGTTTTACAGGTATCAAAAATGAAGAAAGAGCAACTTTGGAAACACGAGAGGTCTGTGTATCCTTTAATGTCACTGCTGGTTTGTCTGCGCCTGTCGACATGCATCTGCGGCATGTTACAAACAGCCCGCGTGTGTTTGAAGTGAGGACAGCATGGCTAATGTAAGCCGCCTGAAACGGAACACCTCTAACTTTGGTACTTCTTGTGCGCGCACCTCAGGTATCCATCAACTCTTGTCGTGCTGCAGTCGGCACGCTGATGGGTTGCATATGGCTCAGTGTTTTTACTTCAAAGTCACATCTGTTCGAGCTGAAGTTGTCGGGGAGGGAAAGGTAGCAGAATTGGCTTTGGTGTAGCAGTGGAACGCGACCTGTTCGGTCGCTCTGATGCTCGGTGTCTGATGAGCATTTGAAAAGGTTAGCAACACGGTTGACTAGTCCTTCACTGTTGGCTGCGGGAACATCACTTCTCTGCGTTTAACCCATCTTTTTCGTTAACCTCGGCAGCAGTGAGCTGCAGTGGCTGGGCTTCACTTCCCCCACCTCAGTCTCTTGATGGGCACCAGAAAGCTTCACATTATGAGAGAAACAGTAGATTGTAAACCTGAAGCCACCTGTGTTTCTGGCCTCTCAATCTGAGCAAAATAAGTCATGAATTATCTCAAATAAACAACTAAAAAACTGCCAATTTTTTCAGTGATAACGCTCACTGATCAGGCTTCCAAATCTTTATTGTTCAATCGTGTAAAAAAAAACAATGCCTCTAAATGATAAATTGCTTTCTTATTGGGGGGGATGAGATGTCAGGCAATTTCCTGGCGAGACACAACAGCTTCCTTTAGGCGTGTCGCCACCGCGAAGCTGCCAGACAACCAGCAAAGGCACCAGAAAGTAAATGTGTTTGAAGTGCTCTTTTTATTATGATCTTCCAGGAAAGCGGAATTGGCTGGAATCACCGGGATATAATGAGACAAACGGGAGCGGTGCTTTAAGGGAGCCTCAGAGAGAGACGCTGTCAGTAGATCTTATCATCCTTCTTTCACCGTAAACACACAGAAACTCATATGCTTCCACACACAAACAGAGCATTATTGCTAACCGGCTACAGTTAGAATTGTATTGATGCTGTTTATTCAAGCAGATGTTAAACACGTGGCCCGAGGGCCAAAACCTGCTGTTCCTAAATTGTCCACTAGGAGTAGTGTATAGTGTTTAAGTAACATTATAGAAGATCATAGAAAACTGAGGCTACCAGCAGATTTGCAACAGTGTTTGGGGCAGAGGGATCAGCAAAGTGGCAATAAGAGCCTGTTAGCAGTGAGCTAATATGATCAAGCTAATTTTGCTCACCATGCTAAAAGCATGAGGACCTTTTTCAACCTTTTCATCTTGTAGATTTTGTTGGAAAGACCCTAAATCATGAATATGATCAGGATGCATCTTTTGCACGGTGCAGTACCTGAGTTGGGCACAATGAGGTGCCCTCCCTGGGAGCTGAAGGAGCCCAGAGCGGTACAGGACGGGTCCCTGCTGCGGAGCAGCGTCTGCGTCTGCGTGCGGCGGCCCATGGTGCTGTCGCCATTGTCCAGCAGGCAGTGCGGGAGCTTGGGCGACAGCTTGGAGGACAGCTCTCCTCCCAGGTCGTCCTGCGGGGTCACCAGGCCCGAGGAGTTATACACCTTAATCTTCAGGTTGGGAAGCGGGTCCAGCAGCGGAGAATTGGTCATGGGGATTTTGTCGGCCACGTCGTGGAGGGCGTAAACCGGGCCGCGGTACATGGCGGCGGCCGAGGTCAAGTCAGGAGGTGCCGTGAGGAGATCAGCTGGAGAAAGAAAAGAGTGTGTCATCGGCGAAGCGGAGCGAAAGTCTTAAGAGGGCTTTAGGGGGAGTCAGTGGGAGGGAAGCTAACTCGAAACCAAAATAACCACAAGGAATGAAGTGTTGGCAGCAATCAGCAGGGCCGCTGCCTGGCTACACTCATTTGTTTTTCACTCATTAGGGAAGTCCACTTCACCACCCAGAAAACATTTCTCAGTCGGAGAAGTTACGGGGCGCAGCTGTGATTCATGAGTAACAGATGGCACCGCTACCACTCGGTTTACCCGGTAGGTACGAGGATGAATGTTCAAACGCCCGGGCTGAGTGGGCGGAGCGAGGGCAGCGGGAGCTCGGCGTCCTCTAAATTCACCTCCCCCTCTGTGTTCCAGCATCAAAAGTTTCCCAATGATACAGATGTTAATGAAAGTCACACAACTTTTCTCCCATACAAAGTTAGCCGCACTGTAATAAAAAAAAACTACTCTATGATTGGTACAGTGAAAACTTGCAATTTTGTGTTTATTTTCTCCAGAAAACAAACAGTGTTTGTCGTTTAATGCTTATAGAAATCTTGGACACGCCTTAAAGTCTGTTTGTGTCTGAGCAGCAAAAGGAGGTTGGACGTTCGCTGGCTCATATCTCCTCCTGTGACTCACCTTTGCGAGCCGTCTTGATGCTGACGGGCTGGAAGCCTCCGTTGAGGGCCGAGGAGTCGATGATGTCAGAGCTGAAGTCTCGGTGGTTCTTCCTGTAGACGAAGAGCGCCACGGCGAGCGAGATGACCAGGCACATGATCACCGCGATGACAATGCCCACGTAGAGAGCAACGTCATCGGTGCTGGGGGCCACTGGAGGGCGGGGGAGGGGGCGGCGGAGAAAGAAAGAGAGATGGAAGAAACAGAGATAGAAAACAGAGTCCTTTAAAATCTCATAAGTCGACATCAGGAGGATGAAGAATCTTTCTCTCGATATGCAGGAATCATGATGAAGCCATTATCAGCAGACTAATATCCTGGTTTACGATTGAGCCGGATATTAATAACCATCTACTGGGAAATAAACGTGCGCTGTATATCTCCTGTCTGTTCTTCATTGGGCTTTATGCTGACTAGCTGCAGCGAACGACCTCAGCGCTCCTGACGTCCCACGGGACCCCCCCTCCTCAATTGTCCAAAGGAGAGAGATGGCGGTTAACGCATGCAGCAGTGCACAGTTAGTTAAACAAACCACATCAGATCTTTGAAAGCTTTCAGCCCGACAACCGGATGTTCGATTCCGACTCACAAAAGCTGCACAAAACATCTATTAGAGCATAATTCAGACGCCTTCCTGATGACTGATGATAACCAGGGACATTTTATTCTATATAATGTTTCTACTAGTTAGCACAAGAGTCACACATTAGGCAAATGGATAAAAATGATAACGATAATGAAGATAAACGCTATAAGGCGAGAGCACAATTTAGATAAAAGGTTTCCTCTGATACCCAATAACACAATAATCTCGGTAGAAAAGCCACATCAGAAGTTCTGGGGACACAGATCTGGATGTTTTCATCTTCAAAATGACTCTGCTCGGCGTTTGACTTCAGAGCCCGTCCTCTGCCTTTGTTCTCACACAGATGCCATCGAGACATAGCTTGCATTTCTCAAATTGTTTTTCATCTGCGTCTCCCTCCCGGAGTCTTTCTGTCCAGCCTCCAGCTGGAGAAACCTCCGTGATTGGAGGAGCCGGGGCACGGTGGCCGCGCCGGCCCTTGGAAGTGCGAGACGCAGACAGGCACTCATTACAGTTCAGACCTTTAAATGGACGGCGACTGACAGTCTGAACTCTCGATGGTGTTTGATAAAAAAAAATGTCCTTCAATGTCACCAAGTTGACAAATGGAGGGAGAGAGGGAAAAAAAAAGGAACTACTTCTTTAACGATAATGAACAGCCAGGAGGCGTGTGGGAGGTTGCCGCGTGAATGTGTGCTGAACGCGTCACGACACTCCAACGCCGAAACACACAGAGGTAAAAAGACAAAAGACAGGTTGTCGATCGAAAAGCCAACACCGGGTCAAAACGTCTCCCCCCTCTTTTCTTTGATAATTGTGCCGATTCTGTGGATTTGACACCAGTAGATGGCAGTATCACCCATTCAGAGACAGACAGGGGGTCTTTAAAGACATGCATGATGGCTGGGTATTTGTGCAAATTAGCCTCATGCGTCTGAGAGATACAGATGGCACTCGGTCTGCGTCTCCTGTGTTCCCCTCGCACGAAGGAGGATAAAGCACTAGAGGGAGCGGGAAGGCGAGAGCCGAGTGCTTTTGTGCCGAGTCAAATCAAGAGCGAAGCAATTTAGTGCCTTGCAATTCCAAGTTGGGTTTATTTTTCCTTGTTAAAAACTTGCATTTTAGTGCCACCAATAAACAAATGTATCTCGGTTTTGGACACGATTCAAGCATTCAATGTTGCGCGTTTTAAATAATGCATCCCGTGACCTTCACTCCCTTTCAGCCAGACTATAAACAGTTAATTAAAAAAAAGTGCAGAGTTTCTGCCGGCGAGCTGAATGGCTATAACTACAAGGGCAAAGGTTTTAGTGAGTGTTGTCCTTCCGCTGCCTCTACAGTTCAGAAGGAAGACACGGCGCGGTCTGGCCATCTGTCTTCGGTCCTGACCGCGATAAGACATTGAGGATACACGCTCATATAATGTTCGGCCTCTAATCCTTCCTCCGGCAAAGGCACAAACAGAAAACTGAGCGGGGAGCCAATGATGAAAGTCTGAGAATGTAATTTCACTGTGTTTCACCCCCCCCACAACCCCCCCTCCATCCGCCGAGCCTCCCTGCAGTTATTTAACATATATCTCCTCAGCCGAACAATCTTCCATCCATGCTTTGATGATAAAGGCAGCAACCTGCTAAGTGTACGCATTAAAATGTATCACTTAGATTAATACATTCCTTTGAACATGAGCCATTGTCGGGGAAAAAAAAAAGGAGGAAAAGTACAAGAAATGAAAATGAAAGGGATTATTGAACACTCCATTTCCCTGTGAGGAGATTTATAGAGGAAAGGGAGAGAGACAGAGACAGAAGAAGCACTGTGCGAAAAAAAAGAGGGAAAAAAAAACGTTTCGGTATTAAGATTTTCACTCATCACCCTATACCGTCAGATAGGAGCATCCAATCTGCAGTGCTGCAACAACCTGAAACATGCGGCTGCAGCGGAAGAGTTACAATTGAAGGAGAACGAGGAGGCCTGAAAGAGAAGCTTCTTTCTACCAGCAGCAGACTCCTCATCACAACATCCTCGAGTGAGTCAGGAAACCCTAAGACAGCTGGAGAGCCGTGGCCAGACGACACGCCATAAAACAACGGACAGGAAAACGTTACGCGACTGCTGAGGATGACTGGAATAAACTGAGCTGAGCTGATGGTGTTCTGGAGAACCGTTAATAAGACGGTTCACTAGAAGCCTGTTAAACTCCATGATTAAGATTCAGGTGAGACAAAGTAGCATCGGCAAGGTGAAGGGGAGCGACGAAGACTCTGAGTCAAACAGGTGACCGGTTAACTTAAAAGAACAAAAGAAATACAAGCAGACACATACAGGGTGAAAGTAGAATTAAAAAGTTAAAATTACGATATTTTTAAGTAATTGAAGATCTTTAAGACAATCAAGTTAAGAGAGAAAAATAAAATACATGCTTTCTTGGTGATAGGATTTGTTTTTTTCTGCTTTCAGAGCAAAACAAAACACTTGTAAGATGTTGCTTTTTGCAAGGACTGTACAAAAATAGCTGCAGATAATTCTACTGAATTAATCAAAACAACAAAACATCAACCTAAACAGATCAAAGACAACGATTGACATTAAAATGAAGGTAGAAAACAATGTGATAAATGAATGAACAAATGATAGAACATAAAGAAACAATAACTCACATGAATTCCCCAAATCACTCTTGTCTTTTGCCTCAGAGGACTTCTGATACAAGGAACCTTGAAGGGAGGAAGGGAGGGAGGGAGGGAGGGATCGTGGACAGGAGAGAGAAGGAGTGGGAGAAGGTGAAGAAGGGGGGAGGAGGGGAGGGAGGAAGGGGGTGAAGGGAGAGGGATGATGAAAATCAAATTTCCAACAAAAAAACAAACGCAACAAATGGGGCAGCGACGAACTCATGAGCAGGAGTGATGGCGTGGGGGAGGCGATCCCTCTTGATTTGGCCCCTCCCACCCCTCCATATCTGTGTATAGGGTATAGAGATGGATGAGGGGAGCCGGGTGGAACACGGCGGTTCTGTAAGGGAGTGGCGCGATCCATCACGCGGGCTTAGTGCCTCAGCAGCAGCAGGACGGATGCTGGCAGGTGAGGGGAATGGAGGGGCTGATAAAGTGTGGACTCCAGCAGAGTCAATAGAACCTACAGCCTTGCATCTGTCACTGGAGGGTGGGCTAGGGGTGGGAGGGGGGGGCAAGCAGCATAGTATAAAAAGGAATGATTATGTTAGAAAAGCAGGGACTAGAAGCATGCTGAAGGACAGTGATTTGGGAAAATTGAAGACATGAGCGTTTTTTTTTTTCGGGTCTCTTTTTTCGGCCTTTCGGTGAGCTTCGTTGTGGCGGAGTGACGCGCTGAAGTCAAGCGGAGCGCCGGCCAGAACGGCAGCGGTACACATAATATTCAGTCTCCCTGGGACATCCATAAACAACTATACAAACAATGAAGTCCTTATTGAAAACGGGGAGAGCCACAGGCAGACAAGTGGACTGACAGGAAAATCAATGGCTTGATAGATGGGCCTGGTGTGTACATGTAATCAGGCAACGGGGATGCCGGGGAGGAGGAGAGGGTGGTGGTGCAGGGGGAGGGGGGGGAGGGGGGGAGGGTGGCTGTTTGGGTCAGTCTAACTGATGGCCCATTTGAACCCTCTCCTGTAGAGTTTCTATCCAGACCGAGTGAAGCTTCCAGGAGCGGCGGGCGCTATGGTGGGTGGGCTCCCGACGAAGCCTCGGAGCCCCAGACACAGATAATTCTTCTCTGACATCACTGAGCCGAAGAGGAAATAGAGACCAGAGAACGGGAAATCATCTGTCTGTGTTTCCACCATCACTCTTCTCAATGAGACAAATTTGCAAGCATGTTGAAAAACAATGTCATCGTTTGGAATTTAGTCAAGATTTATTCCTGACTCTGTTACTTCTTGGATTCGTCGTGTCAAGTACAAAAATCATTTTATACAAGAAAAAAAACGGCTCTGATCGAGCAAAACTGAAGAACGCAACGGCCCACTGAAGAATCCACATGTTCAAGGTCAGCAGGAAATCCACATTACATTTGGGCATCATCACATTTCACTGTGTGTTCGTGGTCACTCGCTGCTTCCTCAAAGCCCTTCCAAGTCAAACTGACTTCGCTCCATTTGCAAAACCCTCATTTTAAATGTTTCTGCACATCGTTGCCAAT
>JAUESE010000098.1:8952402-8965596 GCA_032274725.1 Malacoctenus triangulatus
TGCCTCATCTCTGGTGTTTGATAGCAATAATAGCATTTGCCCTTGCCGGAGCCCGTGTTCCACTCTCCCTCGATCGATATGTCAAGAAAGATGTCACGTCTGCGAGCGGAGGTTACCAAACGCCTGGAAAACAACATCCGAATCATCGAGGACAGACCACCAATGGGGGGGGGCGCGAGGCAGAGATCCACACAGGTCGGCCTCGGTGAACTGTAAAAACTATACATGTGTTCGAGGGAGGAAGTTTTTCCTCCGAAGTGCAGCCTGACGAGACGCATCTGTGGCTGCTTAACTTTGTTACTGCCGACCTCCAAAAACTCCCTGACAGGCTAAATGTGATAAACAAGCTACAAAGTAAATTATAACACAAGCCTTTCCTTTTCGACTCGGGTCAGTTTTGTTTTCGCGCCTCGCGCGCGTTCTATTTCGGGCCCCCTCCGGTTGGATCGAGTTCCTTCGCTGGATCTCAGGCGATGGGGGCGATTTAAATAAATTCAAACAACGGAAAATAAGATCAAGCTGCAACGGAATCCAGGGACACGTGTTTCGCCCGGATCAGGCGCCCCGCGCCGGAGGGAGCGGCGCGGGTCCAAGGTGAGTTCAGATTGCACACAGCTTCCACTTCCCAATCGTATTTGCCAGAACGCGAGCTTTTAGACGATGGGCCGGCCTCCCTAAATGCCCGTGGAAATGGTCATTAGCATTGACATAAGTGGCTTCACCCTCTTAGCTTTCCCCCCCAAAAAATCAATCCCTGAAATGATCCTAAATCTATATCATTATGGCTTGATTTTCTCGGCGAACTGGCCATCAATCCGCCGAGAACTAATGCTTTGGGGGGGGGTGAATTGCAAAAGGCCAGAGAAGTGGAGGGGTGAACATATGTTTTGCCGCAGAGGGGGAATAAAATAAGAGGAGTAAGACAAATAAGAGCAGCTCTGGCTCTGGCTCCCCATAGATTCCCCCCTGATGTTTCTATATGCTGTTAGACACATGATCCGGGCTATAAAACCATCTAATGCATCCGTCTGACGGTCAACTCTCTGCATTAAATGAAATCACAGAACGTGGAAAAAAAAAAGAAAAAGTCCTCGTTTCCTCGTTTCCTGTCCTGGGCGCGCACAAAGTCGGGTATTTACTTTGGGGTGCCGAAACCGGCTTCCAGCTGCATCGAGGGATGCAGCACCGGTTGCCAGAGCGATGTCAGCGACAACCCATTCAACATCACATCAACACCATAAGGCAGGTAGCAGTTTGCAGCGCCGCGGCGGAGCAAAGAAAAAAAAAAAGCTGCGATCGGGCGGCGCAGCCACCGTTGCCAGCTGTATCAAATTCAAGGCATGGAGCTGCTGAGCCGCTGTTATATCATTAGTGTCACAATCGCCATCTGTAATGGGTTATACACACGATGAAGGCATCTGTGACAGCGAGTGGGCCTAACACCTTCAAAGATGTTCATTGGAGATGAGTTTTATTAAACTAGACACAAACTTTAACTCGGTTACTGTGCCCTGCCCCCCCCCCCACACACACACCTTCTCTTTGTCTCAGTACAACAGGCACATAAACAAAAGCAAAGGACTATTTCAGCGAATAATGGTGAGGGCATTAAATACTTTACTCAGCGGCAACTAAACACTGCAGTGAGCACACACACACGCGCGCGAACACACACACACGCATCAAAGCAACTGCAGCGCGATTTGAATCTGTGAATGTATTATAGGAGCAGAGGGAGCAGGATTGTTGGCTTAGCTGAACTCTGGCTGTTTTTAACTCGGTGGAAGAAAGAGAAGCAAAAAATAAAAGAAAAGAAAAACCAACAAAAAAACAATTCACCGCCTGCAGGAAAATATCTGGCTGCACCACAAACTGGCTTTGGCTCGTTTTTTGTCTTTTTTTTGGAGAGGAACAAAACCAACAAAAAGAAGAACTCCAGAGCATCCCGGTGCCTTTTTAGGACACTTTGAAGTCACTGCAGTACCAAATAATTATGGACAGTACTTGCTCAATTACCAGCACATGTACTGACCGGCTTGCTGGGAAGGAGAAAGACGGCAATCTTTCCTCTTTTGAACGAAAAACCTATTTTCCTTGCTTGCTTCTAATGACAGTATTTGACATGCACACCACCTGCACAAAGGGTGAATATACAGTAAGGTCACTGTTGTTTCTGAGTTGTCCTCCAGGCACTGCATTGTTTTAATAAGGGTGGAGGTGATAAGGCGATACTTCGACCTATTACTCTGGAAGACAGAAGTTATGCTTGTAGTTGAGATGCTACAAACATTACTTTCAAATAAAAGTCAAAGTTTCCTTGAGAAAAACACAAAAGAAATAAAGCACAATTGTAGTTAAGAGAGTTGAAGTTGATCTCCAAGCATCTTTAAAGTTTTCCCCATCTAATAAAATTACCATAATATAAAGTCTGAATGCAACTTTTTGAAATCATAAACTGAGAGAAAGATGATTGGAGAGTATTATTTCTGATACATAATCATAGCAAAAGCTGAAACCATTAAAAGCTCTGCAGTGAAGAACTAAATTTGTGTGAGTTTTTAATCAAATCATTGCTGCATAAACATGCATGTGAGGAAAAAAAAAAAGAAAAAGAAAAGAAAAACGATCAAAGTGCAGACAACAGAAAGACTTTTTAACTCGTCTTTTTGTTCATGTATGAGTTGAGGTGAAGCGGAGTGAGTGAGAGACATGGTGAGAGTGCTCCGTGAGACACAGCGTGAGGGGATGAAAGAGCGCCGCGCGGATCCTGGTCAAAAAGGGGGGGGTGGGGGGGGTGGAGGGCGCTTCCTCCGGTCGGCGGCGACGGCTCGGAGAGAGTAGCAGAGGAGAAGGCGGGTACTCACTCTGCATGCACAGCCCATCGGTGCAGTTCTTGGACTGGAGCACCATGCCCTCACAGTCCTTCCCCCCGCTTTTGGGTGCCGGGGCGTTGCACTCTCGCCTCCTCCAGTGGGTGCACTCTGTCCCACAGGTGGACCACTTACTCCACTCTGTCCACAGGCCATCCACTAGCACACAACAGACAGGGGCGAGTGAGCGGCATGGGCGGAGGAGATGGAGACAAATGGGCGTACGGGTGGGTGAGCGGGTGCGAACATGTGGGAGAGAGACACACACACGCATAAGCATGGAGGCACAAACAGTGAAATATGTAAACACAGAGTCGCATCACTGTTTATGCATTTTGGGTTTTGTTTGTTGTGAACCTGAACCCCCTCATTTCTCCCAATCGGTGGGTGGTCCGTGACGCAGCGCCCTTACCTGGGCAGAGAGGGTTGCACGGCAGCTTCTGGATGCCCTGGCCCTCGCAGATGGCGCCCCCGTTGAGCGGCGCCGGGTTGGTGCAGCTGCGCGTGCGCTTCTGGTAGCCGCGGCCGCAGCGGCTGTTGCACACCGACCACTCGGTCCACGTCGACCAGCCGCCGTTCACTGGAACAGAGCAGCGCAGAGCATGCTGACCACGGACGGACTCCTCCGCTGTTTGTTTTCTCTTCATCACGCGTTCCCGAGCGCGCCGCTCCCAAATCAATCTTTTAGAGAGCTTTTCATGTTCATTTCAAGACCAGTACATCTTTTTTTTTCAGAAATCAAATCAAAATTTCAAGCTGAAAGTTTTTTGTAGTAAACATGATTTATGAAGTCTCATTTGAAAGACCAAAAACGAGTTTTTATCCACAAAATAAATACATTTATTGCTGATTTTAAAAAAAACTACAAGAGGAACTCTGAAGACAAACGAAAAAACATTTTCTCTTTATCCTCAGTGATTAAACGCCACATCTCACTCGCCATCACGTGGGTTTATATCAAGTATCGGTACCCTGACCCCGAAATGTTGGGTCGGTACTTTTCTGGCGCAGCCAGACAGTAAATTCGGGTCCGATTGCTGCATTTTTCCATTCACTGATTCCTCCTAATGCCCCTCTTTCCTCCCTCATCCATCTCTGTCAGCAGCTAAATCCAGTGCGGAGTGACACCAGGGCTTGTGGCTGAGAACAAGTCTGTGGCATTTGAGACGGTGAATCTGAGGGGGCCCCCTCGGAGCCTCCCGACTTTCGAATGTGACATGCTTATGAGTGAAGCCCAAAATATTGGACTCTGGGGGGAGAGAAGCCCGCCAAAGCCCCCCACATTTCTTTACTGTCTGCTGTCTTTCCTTCATGGATTAAAGCTCTATCTTCTCTCTTCTTCTCCCCACCCCCCACCCCTCCCACCGCCCATTTTTCTGTTGTCAATTTATACTCCTGTTTCCAGTGTCCTTGTGGTGGGCTGGGCTGGGAAACCGCTGGGCTAAAAGGAAAAAAAAAAAAAAAAAAAGAAGCTCGCTCTCCGCCTCCCCTCGTTTTTTCATCAGGAGTATCAGACACAACTCTCCTTCATCCTCGGGGTTTTCCTCACGCCGCTTTGTGGGGGAGAAGCTCTCACATACGGCACGTGGAAACGTGCGAAAAAGGACGAGCTCACATCAAAGCACTCTCTGTTTTTTCTTTTTTGACACTTAGTCCTAATAGACCGAGTCGGAGACATGAAAGCCGTCGTCGGGACTTTTGTCCCAGGAAAGCGCGCTCTTATATCTCGACGTCGCCCGAACATTGATCCCCAGCCGGCCGCACGGCGCTCAGACTTCATTTAACCACAACAATGAGCCGAAAGCCAAAAAACAAAAAAAAAGGGCTGTAATGAAGAGATTGAAAGTCGAACCCTTTGGAAGGTATCAGTGGAAAGGATGTGCGTTTATCATCACGTCCAGGCTTTTTTACTCACTGTTTTGCGCCGAGCATAAAATGTTGGGGGTACGGCTTCTGACTGACTCCTTTTAAAGTCTGTAACAGAGGGACCGTTAAACAAGATCAGTCAATTCCCAGGGGAGAATCAGCGGCACTCTGAGGAGTGTCATCGAGCGCAGGATGAGCTCTTTTGGCCCCCGTTAAATGTGCCATCAAGAGGAGGACTCATCTCCCACAGAAAACAATGCCTCCCGCTCAAAGGAGCATCTGCTTCGTGTGTCATTTGTTCTGTCGTGAGGAGCCTCCTGCGGGCGTCCGAGTTGAGCTTCGCAGCCATGCTGTGCGATAACAGTCATGTTCGCTGATGTTAGGGAGACAGTGGGTGAGACTGTGTGGAACCACGACAGAGAGGGAGCGGTGTGGGGGGGGGTCTCTTTAAGTACGGCTCAGCCACATAAGCAACTCTGTCGCTGTTCGGGAAAATCCCAAATCTCCCGTTCCTCGCGCACCTTCTGGCAGGAACAGAAGAAGTGAATGTTTGACGCTGCAGCAGGGACGTTAAGCAGTGACTATGAAATCACTGCCAGTTGAGACAAACAGACAAAATCAACACGATTCCTCTGCACAGGTCGTAAGAAGAGTTTTGCTCGCTGGACTGTTTAACTTCGGACTGACCTGCGATGACAACTGAACTGATGTGGCAGGAAGGGCATCGCCCGGAGACTAACTCTTAGAGCTGCTGATGTCAGGCAGCATCAGAGTCATGTGGCCACGCGTGCCTCAGTGTCATCGCGCTCGGTCGACTGTTTCATCTTGGTACATGATGTTTGGAGAGTTTGTGTCTCTGGAAAAGTCCTTTTTTGTTTGAAATTGAAAAAAACAAATCTGAACGTAGGTGTGGACCAAACAAGCTGACTCTGGTCTTGCTGGAAAAGGTTGATGTTATTTCACTTTGTTTTTACCATAAGAGTCAAACAAAACGACTCAGCTGGGCAAATAACATGAATTGATGCACAATTCTTCACTGTAACCAAGGCAACATGATGTGGCCTCGAACTCTTGTAGCTCCCCAAACCAGAAGCTGAGCGTCTCACAACTGAAGGCCCCCCAATGCCTGATGGGATATCAGTTGATTCAGAGAAGAGGTGTTTGGTTACCGTAGACGATGACTGTGGCGGTGGTGCTGCGTCTCTTGGCCACGATGTTCTTGGCCACGCAGGTGTAGTTGGCGGTGTCAGAGAGGCGAGCCTGCTTGATGATCAGGTTGTGGTCGATGGTGATGTAGAAGTTCCGGTCGTCGGCAGGATCGATGACTTCCTCGTTCTTCAACCACTCCACCTGAGAGTGAATAAAGGGAAGGACGTTAAAAAACTAAAAAAGGAGGGTGAAACGTTCAGCTTGTACGTGACAGAATCATATCTCACAAGATGTGAGAATAGACAGAAAAACAGTTCGGCCTTATTAAATCGTATGATGGAGGGAGAAAAAAAAAAAGAATATTTACAGCGCAGCATTTAAACAGCTCGAGTTTTTCTTGTTTTGGTTTACGCTCTCAAATAACAGTCAGCGCCGGGATCAGAGCATGGTTGTTTACGTCTCCGAGGTCCTGCTACAAAAAAGTCAATAGCTATCATGCTCTTTTTACTCTCCCCCAAGAACAAAGCGCTCCAGTAACAGGGGCATTGTCAGGGAGCAGAGCAACGAAAACTCTCCGCAATTCCTGAAGTCGAGAGGCTTTCTGACCTTTACTTATGAGTTTCATTTCTTTCAACGATGCTGATATTGAACTGGAGGCGCTAGCGCAGATCGGGGGGGATCATTCGGAGCTTCTGTTTGGCTGTAATTCACCGAAATCTCTTTTTTTTTTCTCCGCGCGAGGTGTAAAGGTTTAGCATTTGGAGAAGAATAACACGTGAATTCGCGCTTTGATCAAGAAAAAAAAAAAAAACACACTTCCTGTTTCTGTGGTTTTCCTTCAAAGAAACTGTTCAGTGATGAGGAGGCCCGGCAAGCAGCTCACTTCCTGTGCATTGTGATAGCCCGTGAGGAACAGGGCTTGATTCGAGATAAGACACCAAGGAACAGCGCAGGCGAAGATAAGCGAAGGGATGTTTATAAAGGCTCTTTCTCATGAGAGATAAAGTATCTCAAAAAAAAAAAAAAAGTGGAGCAATAACCTGATATGGGGTCCTACCGAGACAAAACAGTCACTGTTGTTGTCGGATTTCTGAGGGGGGAAACAACACAGGAGCGGCGTGTAGTGGTGCGGAGACGTAGGACGCGCGGGGGCCATTGTTGTGAGGCCCGTACTGTCAGAACTTTCTCAAAGGGGACGATGGAGTGATAGCGCGGCGGCGTGCGGCGAGTTGTGTGCATCAGCAGCTTCACAAGTGACGGATATCACAGATGAAATCAGCATCACACCTCTGCCGCCCCCCCCCCCCACACACGCACACCTTCATTCAACGGGAAAGATGTGAATATTTCTCCAGTACACAATTATTTCACACCTAACATCTGCTAAATCAACACTCACATGACGCAGCTCATAGGACAGCTCTCCCCAATGACGAGCTTCCATCTGAACAAACACGAGGTGTGAATCTAATATAAACAGAGCCTCCAACATGTATATTCTCCACTGATTCGCTGCTGATGACTGGTTTTCTTCCATCACGAGCCGTCTTTGCCAAACCCTCCGTCGGTGGAGCGCAATCATGTCAAGCGTGGCTTCAACTGCGATGTCGGAGCGGCCCATTCATGAGGAAATAATACACTATGAATTTATAAGAGTTTCTAAACATATCAAAGCTTTAAATTGAGTGAACGAAAAAATAAAAACGTCGAGCAGGCTTCTGTTTTAATCGTTACAATTAATGTGCGCCGGCACCTGCTGGGAAGGCAGTTAGACATCTGTCATGACTTCCCTCACTGAAGCGACACACTGTTATAATGCGGCAGTAAGTCCGTGACCCGCAGTCCTCTCTGCAACATTTTTTTTCTCTGGTTGAGCGAGTTCCTTCACATACAAACAAGGTAATAAGTCACAGATTGGACGGTAGGTAAAGTGCGTCTTATAGAGGCCTCATCAATGTCAGAAAAGGCAAAAATGTGTTTAAACAACAAGACTTATTGATGTTTTGATGTGTTTTTGTGCCACAGTGTCAGAATCGGTCTGCGAACTGAACTAAAACTGAAAATTAGGACAAAACTACCACAATAAAAGCCTCCAATGTTAAGAGAGCAGACTGACAGTGAGATGATTGCCATTTTGTTTGTCCTTTGTTCCCATGCTGAAACATAAGGGAAGAGTCGGGACTAAAACAACTTAAGATGATGCAAACAAGAGAAACTTTGTTGTTTTTTTTTCTTTATTGCAATGATAAATATTTTCTCTTTATGCGCTTGCGTCAGTGCGTGCAGAGCAGAGGGCTCGAGGAAAGGGAGAGCGCCGTCCTTTGAATGGAGACTGACAGTTGACGTGGAGAGACATTGAAATTTCGCAACAGTCGCACAGGAAGCCGCGGCGAGCGTGCCGCGTTCAGATGTCGCGCGCGCTCTCCAACGAGGAAGGTAATTAAAATTGAACAAAAGAGCTTTTCAGGGCAGACGGAGGGGAGACGGAGGGGAGACGGAGTGACGAGGAGGACGGGAAAAGTGGCGGAGGACTCGTGTCGGGAGCGCGAGCGTGCGAGAGCAAAAAGTGAGCAACAGTTCAGTGATCTTTTATCCTGTCGTACTATAATTAGGGCTCATTAAAAATAGGAGAGATGAAAAGGTAAAGCAATGCCGACACCGAAACTTGTGGAGGAAATTTCAGATGATTAAAAATCTGCTGAAGACTCTCAAACCGCCCTTGTCCAACTCTCTCTCTCTCTCATGCCAACCGACTTGAAAACATGCAGATACACAAACTAGCACACACATGCAAACACACACACGCGCGCGCGCACACAGCTCGTTAGTGTCTGATTGGCAGTGAAACATCCGGAGAGGTAATTGGCACATTTCTTGTCATTAACGAGAGGAAATTGCCACATGTCAGCTGTCATAAAGAAAAGCCTGTCTGGTCGGAGACAGCGAAGTGACGGAGAGAGAGAGAAGGAGCGAGAGAGAGAGGGACGGCGAGATGGAACGCTCGACCTAGAGAGGAGGAAGAGACAGAGGATAGAGAGGAGGAGATGGATGGAGGGGGGGGGGGGTAGTAGAGAGAGACGGAGAGCAGGTGCACATGCTAGAGGCCAGTCACCGGGGCGCCAAAATACATTTAATACATCATCATGGGGCGGCAAGGACGGACGGGGAAAGGATGAAGATGAGGATGAAGAATGGAGAAGTCAGTCTGGGAGGAGGTGAAGACTGAGAACGAAACGTGAGGAAGAATGCCTCGAGCGAGAGGTAAAGACGCAGGTTCTATGAAGTCGAACGATTCATCTAAAATCTATTCATCTAAAGTCCCGTTTTCACTGCGTCTAAGAAACACTGCAAAACCCATCAACTGTCTCAGTCGGCTAAAATGTAACAGTGATGCCAAAGACTTGCGAAATCACATTCTGTACCATCACCAAAGTAAACAGACAGTTTTGAGAGACTCTGGAAAGTGTCTGGAAAACCACGGACGCTGGATTCTCTGTGTCGCTGCCGAAAACTTTCCCTGATCCAACGCAGAGCACAAAGGAAACTTCCTCTGAATCGAACACCTTTTCATTATTCACCATTAAGCGTTTCTTTATTCCCTACCTCTCGCACGTCGCCTGCGTTCGTGCTGAAGCTGATTACTACAGCGAGAGAGAAATGAAGCGGTAAACGTCCGACTAAAAATAACTAACGAGCTGCTATCAGAGAATTCCCTCCACGGTTCACCGATTTTGACCCCTTCCTGTATGTATATATTCAAGCGTTAATTGGAGCTGTTTCGTGTCTTGCTTTCATGCTTCAAAGTGGATCTGAGCTACAAATTCTTGAAAAGCAAAATATATTCTCGAGAGTGATTTAAAGGATTGACCACCATGCTCAATGTCCTTAAAACCCAGAATCCAGGACACCGCTCTGTGCGTCCTCCCACTGTCGCTTTTGTTTCTCCCACCGCGCTGGCCTGCCGGACCTGCCGCGGCTGCGACGCGCAAGTGGGATCCCTCCGGCGCTGCTGCCAGGGCGTGCCAGCACAACACTAATTAGCCCAATAGACGGAACACACTGTATACAATCCACTCAGTTGTTAGGAACCGATGCGAGGCAAAACCATTCATTACCCATCGCTGTTGTGTCAGAAATAGCGTGTTTCGGCAGAGTGCGGGGGTTGGAGCGGAGTGTGAAAAGGGAGAGAGAGGGAGAGAGAGAGAGAGAGAGAGAGAGAGAGAGAGAGAGAGAGAGAGAGAGAGAGAGAGAGAGAGGGAGAGAGAATGAAGAGGGAAGAAGAAGAAAAAAAAACTGCTCCAGAGCAACGTGCGAGACTCGTCAACAGAGAAGTCATTATGAGCTCTCCTGCTTCTAAGCATGATGCCTAACTATCTACCCAGTGTAATTTATTCATTTCCCCTTCTCTTTTTTTTTTTTTTTTCACAGCACATATCCGCTGCAGGCTTGAATGACACACCTGGAGAATGAGCCACAAAAGGTTACAAACTGATTATTCAATCATTCACTAGCAGACAACAAGCCATATGCTCCGCATCTGCCTGCATGACAAGTATGGAAATGGGAGCTGTATAAATATTAACAAGCTGAAATGCACAAAGGTGTGATATCTGGAGATGTGATGAGGAAAAAAGAAAAAAAAAGAAAAGAACGTTTGTGCGAGTGTGCGTTTGCCTGCGCGTGTGTTTTGCAAGAGTAGATGCGGAGGAGCCAGAATGGGTGGGAAGGAGAAGGAGAAGGAGGTGGAGGAGGTGGAGGTGGAGGTGGAGGTGACGTTAGGTAACAGAGGTGGAGCTGGACGGGGTGCCGCTGGAGGTGTCCGTGCAGAAGACGGATGGCTGAGACGCGAGCCAGGAGTAATGACCTCCTCCAGCTCCGTTCTGCCTTTCAGCTCTGCGTTTTTTTTTTTTGGTTTTTTTTTTCTGGAGAGAGAATAGATACTTCTCCAGCGCGAATCACGGACGGGCCAGCGTGGCTCTCTCTCTCTCTCTCTCTCTCTCTCTCTCTCTCTCTCTCTCTCTCTCTCTCTCTCTCTGTGTCTCACACACTTCATTTACCTTCTAAAATATGATCTGAGCCTCTGCCGCCGTTGACGATCCACGTGATATACGGTTGTGGGGAAGTGATGTCTTAACCAGTCTGTTTGGGTATTCATGTTGAAGTACGTATTCAGCATAGAGTTACTTCAAAAATTGATCCTATAAATCATTTCTGTTCCAATAGCTTGGTCACGATTATGTGATTATGGGATTTCTGCCATTGTGCTGTACATTCAGTTTTGAAGGCAGTTTTTTCATATGTTCTCGTGTGGGTGGACGACGAGCACGGGGAGGCTGCTGAGTGGAGCGCCACGCACATGCTCGTCTCTGTTTGCAGTATTTGGGGGAGAAAAAAAAAGCAAACTTTTTACTGAGGAGCTCCACAAGTCAGGGAGCTGTTTGATGCGCTCCCTGCACACAGCCACCGGGCTCCCCTGGCCTTTAGAAAAGAGCTCGGCTGATAACTCCAGCAGAGGCAGAGGGGGCCTTTAGTGCCGCGATAGAGGTCGGAACTCGCTCCGTATACAGTTTAACCCCGAGAGGCGAGGAGGAACCGAAACAGATTCACCGGCTCGGCGCAAAACACGGCAAAAGGTTGACGGAGAGATTTTAAGGTGATAAGGAAACAGTTCACCTTTGGAACGAGAGCTGCCTCATTTTTGCTGGGTGTGTAAAACTGCACCCCCCCCTCCTATTTTGGCTTTCTTGGACGAGATGCCAACAAGGAACGAGCTCAAGTTTATCCTTTGACCGGCTTTCTGCTCCAAGCGTCTGCTAAATGATTTTTATTGTGAGCGTGAACAAAATGCTTCTCTCATTTAATTAAGGATTCTTCTCCAGCAGAAGCAAACAGGAAAAAAAAAGTGCTGAATAAACGTCAATGTGCCAAGTCTCTGGTTTCTAGATGGCAAACTCACCCAATTAACTTGAGTTTCACACGTCGCGTTCGCTGGACTTTTTTCTCATTTTAACTTGAATTTCTTTGCCAAATTCTTTAAGTCCTGGACTGAATTAATAAGGCATTTGTAAGAGCAGTGATGAAGAATCGAACCCTGCAAGAGGCTTTTTTTCTGCAGACAGTTAAACCTGTCTCTGTTGAAAAACCTTTAATCATTAGTCCTCCATATGGTTCCTTTCTTTCTTTATGTAACTTTAGCTTGTCTTTATGACCTCGACATCTCATTCAACTTTGAAAACTGTGTTTTAATACATTAAATCACATTTAAAACTCCTCTCTTACCCTGTTAAATTACGGGTTTTAATCTAAAACCTACATGAATTAGAGCGTGCTATAAAAACCTCTATTATCCCACAGACTCACACTCTCCCACCCCCTCATAAACATTTCGCTAATCTGGCTTTTTTTTTTCACAAATCCCACCCTGCTTTCACCCTCCACATACTGTAACTGCACATGGGAGCCTCCTATTTTAGATTCCTCCCATCTCTTCACAAATCAAACGGACGCCATCATACGATGAGATCTGAATACATTCATGCACTGAAACCTTCTTCAGCTTAACATTTTTCTTTTTTAACAACGCGCCAGGTTTTACAGAAGGAATAACCGCCCCCCCCCTTCTAGTTGGGCTATTAGAGTAAATCTCAGGCTTTGCATGGAGACCGCAGTGATTGACAGTCGTGTGGCTGAAGGGCAGTCTTTGGTTGGTTGCCAGAGGGATATGGTTTGGCCTCCCGACACCTTCGCTCCCTCGGGTAACCTTAATGAAAATGCACTTCCTGTTTCAACCGGGCCACTGAAGTGCTGTTACTTCTTCGGTTTCTGGCCCCCTTTTGCACCTCCAGTCTCACCAGGAACAAGCACTCAGCTGTTTTTTCCCCCCCTCCCTGACAAGGTGACCCGATGAGCCAGCGCTCACAGCGCGCCTTCAAATCACTTGTTAAGTGCAAGTGGGCCTAAAATCAACACTAATCACTGACATTTACAAGGCGTAATGTGTGAAGAAAACTGGATGATGGATGTCCGGGAGGAGCCAAAGCCGAGGGATTTGATCGGAGTTTTTTTGAACAATAATGTTCTATTATGTGCCTCATTATCAGTGCACTTAGAGAGGGAACAAAATGTTAAATTAATAATAAAACCAGCTCAAGAGGAGCCAAAGATTTTGGTGTTTTTTTGTGTAAAAAAAGTGTGGATGTTCTTGCTGCGGGAGCGGCCTGAAATCACCGGGCTCCCTCTCCACATCCTCTCCGGACGAGAAGATGTGAAGTAAAGATCTTTTTGTGTGTGTGTGTGTGTGTGTGTGTGT
>JAUESE010000098.1:8969293-8979801 GCA_032274725.1 Malacoctenus triangulatus
TCCAGAGCACAGTCCCAACACCCCCGACCCAAAACAAAAAAAAACCCCCCCACCCCCCACCCCCCACCCCCTCCAATGCATCAAACCACACTCTCATCCTCTATTTATGTTTCCAGCAATCTCCACTGAGCCTTTCCAAACGCAGCTCCTCCGCCGCCGTGGCAGGAAGGAAGTGGAGCAGGAAGGAGGTGTGCTGGGCGACCTCAGGTCGAACACTGGCACAACTACTTCATTTTTTTCCTTCTTCTTCTTTTACCTCTCAGCAGATAATTGTAATTTTCTTGCCCCTGAAATCTCAGCGACTTGACTGGATGCCGAGGAATTACTCGAAAGGACTTTATTAGTCGGGGCAGTGGTGAAAAAAAAACCGCCCTAATCTGTGCACGGCGCCGTGTCAGATTTATTCCTGTTGGTACTCCATTACGACGCGGGAAACAGAAAAGTTAAATAGTGAGGAAATTTCCACAATCAACAAACAGTTTCCACTTATGACGAACAGGGGACAAAAAAGAAAGGA
The DNA here is from genome assembly GCA_032274725.1 of Malacoctenus triangulatus. Lineage (NCBI taxonomy): Eukaryota > Metazoa > Chordata > Actinopteri > Blenniiformes > Labrisomidae > Malacoctenus > Malacoctenus triangulatus. The sequence continues at coordinate 8,969,811 of JAUESE010000098.1, forward strand.
GGACATGGCAAACATCACTGAAAATGCTTTGAAATGCTGTGCAGAGTGGTTCAGGGCCTTTCCTTTAGATTCAAGAGGCAAACATGAAAGCAAACATGATATTTTCAGCTGGAATTACGGCTGAAAAGAATGAAAAGCACTTTTTTTCCCAGGTGAACCAGTTCAATGGATTCGTGGCAGGACCATTTAGCTGAGCTAACAGGCTGTCATAGCTGTATTTCAGCAGGTATTGTATTTCTTTCTTAGAAATGATGCGGTGACCATAATAACAAGTGCGAAGAGACTTTGGGGCTTCCTGACTGCTTACCTCAGCAGCCGGGATGCCTTCAGGTGGGCGACACTGCAGCAGAACTTCCTGCTCCAGTGACACTTCTTTCCCGAGAGGTTCCTGGTCAAAAGTCTTCCTCAAGTCTGTAAGAAAGCAGTGAGCAACATTAGTAAACGGATCCATCCTTAGAGTCCTTAGAAACGCTCTCATAAAGCAACTAGTATGATGGTTTCTCTCTACCAGACGCACATCTTCCACACTGCCTCAAAGAGATGGAGGGGAAGTGTGGAGAGGGGGATCACTTGGCTGATGGAAAACAAACGTTTATGTGGTGTGAAAGGCCTGATGGAGGGGGGGGGGGGAGGCGGACAGGCCGGGATTACCGAAGGTGTCATGCTACACTGGAACCTGAAGCCCATTAGACATTTATCATGTTGCACAGAGTCAGACAGGACATCTTACACGAGAGGAGAGGAGAGGAGAGGAGAGGAGAGGAGAGGAGAGGAGAGGAGAGGAGAGGAGAGGATATTAATTGTGAGTACGAGTTGGGAACTTTTATATCGCTGAAGCATCAAATCTACAATCAATCCTCCAAACTCCATTGATTACATTTCCACAATCACTGTAAAATGCCCATCATTAAAACTTTCATTTCACTGTCTGAAAAAATACAAGCATAATTAAAGGGTTAATGCAAAATAAATGGTTTGAATCAAAGAACATTCTAAACTAGATTCGAGGTTTAAAAGCTTTTCCAAACTGCATCAATTTCCATGAAAACAGACCATAAAACTTCCGCCGTTCGGCATCTCGGCAGAAAGCCGCGAGTATTCTTCTCAATCCCAGTAATGGACCATTATTGACATTGTGTAGGAACATAAAGACGAGATTCATCATATCAGATAGCTCCACAATAGCGCATTGATTTCGAATCTGAGCTTTCGATGGGGGCGCGTGTTCGGACCGAAGGGGTCCCGCAGATGAGCGGCGACACGGACGCAGCAGAAGCTCGGAGCTCCTTGATAAGTCGACATAAGACCCGGAGGACCGCTGGGCGCGCCGCGTAACCGGACACGGTGCATGTATCACAGTAAAGAAATGCTCTTCAGTGTCTGGGGAGATACCGTGTGGAGAGCGCGCCGACATTAAAGTCGGCTTAAAAGTGCTCTCCATTCGCTGATTGACGACCGATCAATTAAATTCTTAGTCGGAAAGATGTTCCTTTCACTGATAATTGTGATGCACAATACCAACATACAGCGTTAAGTTACAAAACACCTCCCCACCATTTACCCGGACACAATATGGACCACCTCCAGTCACATTCAAGGAATTGTTGTTTTATTTTATTGTTATTATTTATAAAAATGAACCCTAAAATAACAAATTCAATGAGGGGGCCCTTGTCCCTGTTCAACCTGAGAGTCTGCGTGTCTTCAGGGAAATATGCTATAATTCCACAAATTTCAGTGCATTATAAAAGCTGAAAGGCTGAGTGTTGAATTGAAAGCAATTTCCGTAAGAGTCGAGTATGAAATTAAAGGAAAGAACGACTGGAGGGGCTTATTCTCTGACTGAGGTTTATAGCATTTGATCTGAGGACACACAAAGTGTTTGCTTTTCTGCAGAAAAAACAGAGAGGAGAGGAGAAGAAGAGGAAGCAGCAGCAAAAAAAGACTCACTGTTACTTTGAATTTGGACAAATAAAAATGATGACACAAAGACAGATCCTTGTTTGAATTTCCCCCAATAGAAGATGCAGCCGGAGTGTGACAGGTGGGGAGGCATTACAGACACACACTCTCTGACACTGTGATACACTTTTTGATTTACTGCATATGCGCTGGAGTCAAATCTAATAAACTTAATTAGATTTTTGCTATATAAAGGGACTTGAAAGTGTGCAGGTCTGCGCCGGGTATTGGTTTGGATTCCCGGCGTGCAGGATTTCAGGATGAATTTCGGCAGACTGGAAGGAACCGCGAAGCCACTTGTTGGGAACGGAAGCCAAATATGTTTCCACAACTTCAACAGGATGCAGTGAGAGATTTAAATTAGCAAAATAAAACAACCTTTCAGTGAAGTTATTTAATTTTTTGTGCAAAAATTCAGAGTAAACATAAAAAAACAAGAAAGTAGGTTGTGAACTGTGATTGAATTCATTTATTTGGTCACTAATTTTGTTTTATTTGTCAACTCAAAGTCCCAGTTAAGAGTCGTTTTGAAAGATCCAGCTGAAACGAAAAGCTAACAACAGTTTTTTTTACATGCAGCTGAGCTGCAACGAGCCTCAATCACGGCGGCGTTAAACTAATTCTAGTTAAGTGGCCAAATTCAGTTCCAAGTGGGCCAAACCAGGAACATTACATCATATGAAGTCACTAGAATAGTAAGATTCCCAATATACACATTAACAATGGAAGTTGTGTGAATCTCACACTCTAAAATCATCTCGTGGGCCACATCAGAGCCTCTGGTTGGCTGGATTGCTCCCGCGGGCCACATGTTGACCCCCCCCCCCCCGTTCCACAGAGAAGCTGCGGACCCTCTGCTGAAACACTTCACCGCCTTGTAAGGACACTTTCTGGGTTTTTTGAGCGAGAAAAGCAGCGTTGCGTTATATACTCACACTTGGAATGTAAGTTGCTTTGCTGTCAGCTAAATTTAATTGTAGGAATTTTTATCCTCTCATCACCAAACCCACAGGCTACTTTTCTTTATTTCTATCTTTAATGTCAAACCGCAGCTTGTTAGCTCTCCTATAACCACCAAGAGAATGCATTATGGCACAGACCATAAAACTCATTTAATAGACTGAATTACTATTAATGACAAAGGCTAATGTTTGTGAGTTTATGTGAAATATTCATGTTTTTATTACTCGTACTTTTTGTAGCAAGAACATAAAACATCCCACTTTTTTATCAATATTTAATTCTGATTTGCAAACTTTTGGCTTTTACTCCTGATGAGACAGTACGAAGCCTGTGAAGGATTGTTTCCATATTTTTTTATTGGATGGGGGTGAGGGGGGGGTGAGGGGTGGTGGTGGGGGGGTTGTTGAATTATGCCTCCCCTGTGGAGTGTCTCCTTTCCACGCTTCTCGTAACCCCGAGCGGTGCTGCGGTGTTCTGCAGGGTGTGGGACCAGCTGAGTAGACATTCCTGTGGGAGTCGCACCGTGTCTCGGCCCCCCTCCCAGACACACACACACACTTCCAACCTCGCTGGTCCTCGCAGAAAAGACACACACATGACAACCATTACCTTAAGTGGACGTGCTTGGATGCTTATTATGCTAAATTGCGGCGGCCTCGCCCTCCTCCTGAGCCATTAGCTACTGGTGTGGAGCGAAGGATTAGGAATGACAACCAGGAGAAATAGTTTGGATTATTCGCCGAGTCACTTGGATGGATCAGGATTTACTTGTTTTTGGGGGGGGAATTACAAGCCCGCGAAACGACAAGGAGATCAATTCCCGGCCCTCGCCGCGGTGATTACCCTCCACCGGACCTTTGAAAGGCATTTCTGTTGATGTGATTAGTTTATTTAATTTGAGCTGTGAACATACTTTTATTGCCTCTCTTTGGCAAGCAATCAGCACTGCCCCCCTCCAAAAAATGGAGGCCAATTAAAACAGTTTAGTGGAGGTCACATGAAGGAAAAGGCAGCGACGTGGATTTTACTCATCCTTTCTTGCTCCAGCCGGCTTTTATTATACTTTCAACCACAGCAGCATTTTTTTTTTTGTGTGTGTTGTCGTTCTTTTTTCTTAGCAAGTCTGAAAGCTACTTTGTCAACACAGCAACCTCTTAACTCGTCAGAGCTGGCTGTGACTCACCGTCTGATTAAACTGTATATGTTTGGATGATGGGAGAGGAGAGGGGGAAAAACAAGCCCAGTTTCCATTAGGCCTAACGGGACGGAGTCTGGCTCTGACAAGAAGCTCGCCTGGAGAGGGAGCGAGAGAGAGCGAGAGGGAGAGAGGAGCCCGGCAGAGGAGCTAATCCATTCAGCAGAAGCTAATGGGAGGGGAAGAGGGGGTCCATTGTGATTTGAGGGATAGGTTAGTGCTGGCAGGCTGCTCATCACGGGTGATTATGGGAGGTGGAGCAGCGGGAGTGGGCTCGGTGGGAGACTGAGAGGCATGGTTCTGATTCACCAGGCCGCTACAATGGAAACAGAAATAAAGAAAAGCTCGAGGAGTTTGACATAAAGACGAGCTGACCGAGTTTAGGGGGAAAAACGGAGCTGCGTCTCGGGCAACCGTCGGGGTCTTTATATGAAGATGTAGAAAGACGGATGAAGAAACTGAGGGGTCGATTTATTATCGGAGAGATCTTTTGCCGTCCTTTACGTTGGGATGGTTGTTATACGACACCAACAGTAGAGGGGGGGGCAGTTTAACAATAAACATAGCGATGAGGTGAAGCCACAATTTAGTGTTGACTCTTTGTTTGCCCGACATACGTTGTAACCGGCTCCAGCACCTCTGTGATCCTCAATCGGGACAAAAAAAGGTGTAGAAGACACGTGGATGAAGTGCAAATTGAACATATTGATTTCAAACTGCACCACCTGCTACTCTGCAAAGAAAAGATAAAAACCACTCTGATAGTAGCGTTTTTAAAAGCCCCATCAGGTGTTAAAGAAAAAAACAACGCGTTTGAAAAAAGACTATCAGCAAAGTCGCAAGTGGGTGTTCCAATTTCTCCCGTGTGCCACGAGTCACAACACAAACAGCCAAGTTTTAACGCACGACACGTCAGTCACGGCATCTTGAAATGAGCCGACAGGAGTCGGGAGCGAAGCGATCGCGCTCCCATAAAAGACACCCCTCCAGGTGAGATCCTGACAAACGGTGCGTCGTCGTGTTACGTAATAGGTGTTGCGATGTAAAAAAAAAAAAAAAAGCCTTGAAGTCACACGCGCGACTTAAACAGTTCTGCTTCATGCATCGCGTCTTCTGGGGTCTCGTCACGTCTCTGATTCTCACACACACACGCCGGCACACTCTTCGGGGAACAGTCAAGATGGAGCCCAAACTTTAGAGCCAGCACAGAACGTTTTCTCATTACTTGGAAACAATTGTGTTGTGCTTTTCAGTAGGAGGCTCGACACATACACACACACAAACACGCACACACTCGCAGGCAGGGAACAAAAGGACTACACAGGAAAAAAAGAAGGGGGAACACTGGCATAAACATGCACCATAGGCTCTTAACTGTGTATACACTGCAGCATCCCTCCCTCTTCCTCTGTGCCTCTTATCCAGGTTTATACTGTATACAACCAAACCAATACAAACTCTACAGGCTTTTTTCCCAACTCAACTTCAAAGACACACTTGAGTCCCATGTTAGTAAAAAACCCTCTTTTACTTCTACTATCTCCGGAATCTGCGGCGATACACAAGTCGCTCCGCGAGTCGTGTTTTCTTCCTTGGCAGCCGCGAGGTTTTTGTTTGGAGACGGAGGGACAGAGATGAGAGCGGCGATAACGACTGAACGATGGTCTGGAGAAGGAGGAGGGGGGGAGGGGGGGAAGAGACGGAGGGGGGATACTCACAGGCGATTCGAACGTGGGCTTTGCGGCTCTTGGTGGTCCCAGCGGAGCTCCAGGCCACACACTGACACCAGAAGTCCTCGGGCCCAAACAGCTCCTCCACCTGCTGCCGGGTGATCTCGATGCTGGCCTCCCGGACCACCAGGCCTGCGAAGGGGTGGGGGGAGGGGGGGAGGGAGGGACGGGAAGCAGAAAAAAGTGGGGGAAAAAAAAGAAATCAATTCAAAAAGTAGCTTGCATCAGTCAGGAAGTCAACAGACATCGTTCACGCTGGCGTCTCTCGGTGCGACGGTCTGGCCTGATTGGAAGGGGCCAGAGCACTGAGCTGCTGGGGTCCGGGACCTGTGGGGGAGGATTCTCGGCGTCATGGCTGAGACAATCCTGTTTGCTAACTCCTCTGATTGCTGCTCGCGTGGGTGCCAGGACCCAAATAAACAAATCGTCCCCAAAACAAATGCCTCCACTCACTGGCTGCCTCTTTAGAGCAGATTATGCTCATACTGTCTCCAGTAAAAGTGTGTGTGTTCACATCCATGCATGTTAGTCTATTGCTGTTTATTTTATGAGAGCATATATTCTATCGAACTGTATGTAGGAATCACAGGAAGCTTGAATGCATACTCAATAAATAACTGTAAGTTTAATAGTGTGCATATAAGCATCGCTTTAAGTTTCAAGTATCTGAATTCAGAGATTGACGTAAACTGTGTCGTCTGCACGTTGCAGCAGTTCTGGAGCTACATGTGAAGCTCCAGAACAGCCGACATCCTGAATGGAAAAAAACCTCCTCGGCGGTGGTGCAACAGGTCTGCAGGACCGTTGAAAAGAAACATTCATGCTGCGGATGTCATGCGTCCTCGTTCCCAAAGTGCTCCGCTATTAGGGGCTTTAGATACGAGAGAGTTGGAGCTGCCCACTGGAAAAAAAAAAAAGGGAGTCACGTCGGTGTTATTTTCCTGGAGCTGTCACGCTGGTGTACCTGGCCTCGCCGTGATGTGAAAGTGGACCGCGACGTTCAAATCCTGCCAGTGGCTCCTCAAAGGCCTTTTTGTATGCCTGGGGGAAACATTTACGCCACCATCGACAGCTCGTCCCATTACGGGCATGTTGTTTGTGGGCCAAACACATAACCTGTCATCACTTCTACAAACTATCAATTACCGTAGCACGCAACAGTGATTCTTTCTCTTTTTTTTTAATGCAAAAACAGGGCGTTTCCTTGCACTTTGTGGTGAATTTGTTTGCACAAAAACCTGGTTGGGAACAAAAAGTCCTGATAAACATATTATATAATTATATCCAGCATACGACTGAGTCACGAATATGTTTAGATTAATGGGTGTAATAATATAAAATGCTGAATCTGCATATTTTTCACCCTCAGTCACAGCGTTTTACAAACAATGTTTCTCAAAGTTCTTTGTTGCTCCAACTCTTCACGCTGCAAACATCATTATCAGCTCACGCCAAAAGAATGGCGAGCCTGGCGTCCCCTGATGAGGCACAAATTAAAAGCACGACGCAGAGCGCATGTTAATTCAAACGGGGACATTTGAGGAATCGATGATCAACGGGGACGTCGCCCAAAGGCCGAAACTGTTGGTTTTGAACGCAGCCGCTCCAAAGGCAGGTCTCCTGTTTTACCTGCTGAGGGAGCTGCTGATGCTGTAAACACTGACGGAGGACCAGCCAGCAGACTAATACGTTGGATTTGTCATGAATACGAGAGAGGAAGAAGAAGTGAGATGGAAACCAACGTTCCGTTGTGACAGTCAAACCTCTGCCTGATGTTTTTGTATTTTCCTTGTCAGAAAAGAAGCGTTAAATAACACCATGTGTTGCTGGTTAATGTGACATCACTTCATCGCGCTGCTTTGGAATTGTGTCATCAATTACTGACTCATCGGGGTCCCAACGTGCGCTCACTCAGTTATTTAATCTTTGCCCAAAATCTATTTCATTACAGAGTGACTCACTGCCAACTCCACGAGTGACACGTTCGGGTGAAACGGAGTGACTTGTAAATCTCCCCGCATAATCTAAAGTAGGAAAAAGTGAAGTCAGAAATAAACCATGTGAGTGGGACATGGTGCAAAAAATAAATAGACTATTCATCAATATTTGTGTGGATTTGAATCCTCCTTCATATAATGACTATAACAGGGAAGCTTTGTGAATACAGAGAAAAAGATGGACTAAGCTGTTTTATAAAGGGTTGAATATGTATGTTAACGTGTAATGTCATTTATTAGAATTAAAAAGCTCATTTGAGTGATTATTTTCTTTAGTTTTATTCATATTCAGGGTTTGTGTTTTATAACAATCTGCAGAGACAAATGATTATAGCTGCTTCGCAGGACTTAAAGACCCCAGTGAATTACCACGATCTTGGAATGAATTACAGTTTATATTATTGGAAGTAGCAGGAACATTCCTATTCACTCTGCTGATTTGAACACTATCGAGCATTGCCTCTGGATTCTCTTTAGCAGATGACTCCTGCATTTCTATGGCAGATACGTGTGGTTCTGGGAAATGGAAACGAATGTAAATGGAGGGTTAAAAAACAAACATGCCATTTTTATTTCAGGTTCAGTGGATTCACACAGCCCCCCTTGTTCTGCGCAGTGACATCCCACACACCAGCTTAGCCCTCATGTAAAATTTACACCGTGAGCCGACAGGCAGAGGAACAGCCGCGCGTCTGTGGTGTCACCGTTTGCTTGGGCATGCGTGTGTGTTTCCACACGCATGTGTGAGTGCACGAGCGAGCGAGCGGGCGCTGCTGCGGTTGTCTGAAGCGTCTGCCAGCCGTGTTCGCCTGAATGGAGGGTTTTGTTTCGCCGGAGAATGTCGGGGAGGGATGTGAAGTCTGGGAAGCGTCACACGCTGGTGCATGAAGCTGCAGTGGAAACAATTCTCCAAAGATGGGCAAAACAGTCCCCCCCCCCCTTTTTTTCTCTTTCCAAACACTTCCCTTGCATCGTCGACGATGAAGCCATCGGCTCCGGAGGGCAGACCCGGCGCTGACAGGTATCACTCCATTTCAAGGAGTCCGTTTGTGACCTCGTTCGCATTAAAGCGCGTCGGACGCGTCCCGAGAACCACTCTGCAGCTCGCTGACCTCATATGCTGACTTCATGTGTTTGCTCAGCTCCCAGCTGGCCGTGCGGCAGCATTACGCCGATGACGGAAAAGCAACACAGACCCCTCAATTTGCAATCAAGATGAGGGGGCAGCGCAAGTGTGAGACACGTCAGTGGCCTGTGATGGAGGGGGGGGGGCAGGCGACTTCACGCCTGCCAACGTGGCCATTAGCCGCTTGAAATTATCCTGTAATATGTGGGATAATAGGCGGCTGAAGTAGAGCGCTTCATTTCAGACGATTCATTATTAATGTGGTTATTAGCCCGGTCCGGCTCCTCGGCGTGAGCGCCGGCTGATATTATTGATTAAGGCCGGTCAGGCAGCAGAAGGGGACGGTGGTCACTGAGAGGACGGTAAGTGCTCTGATTATCGGGCCAGATTCACACTGCTTCGGTTTGATCCGCTAACTCATATCTACAGGAAGAAAAAAAAAAATGACAGGCCGTCTCCGGCGTAAATCACACGCGCTGCACTGAGCTATAATTAATCTGCCTCTCGTTTAATCAGATCAATGAAGTCTCTGCTCACGGGGGGAACTTTTACCTGGCCTCAACGCTGGGACCAGAATGCTGCAGGTGAGAGGAGAGTGAAGCTCGATCGCAGTTTGTTTTTCTTATTTCCGTTGAAATGTTCCTTTTTTTTTCCATGTAAAATATTCCGTTTTATGTTAGATTCTGACGAGACGACGGATGCACAAGGTTAAACACGAACTTAACAGTCTTATTTCATGCACCTTCACATCAGAAGAGGGAAAAAATTACGAGAAGTGAGGAAAGACGGGACGAAGCTCTGCTGAGTGTGCTTCTTTCAGGAGCCAAATGAAACATAACGATGTAATGAAATGAAAGAATAAAGAGGAACGTGATACGAGAGCCAATCTGTCGTCTACATGCATTTTTCTTGCTAAGCGCAAAATCAAGTTAGAAAACATTGAATCTTGCTGAATTTAGTGGCTCTTAAGCAGCCACGTGCGGGGGGGGGGGGGGGGGGGGGGGGGGGCCCGGGGGGT
>JAUESE010000098.1:8984640-9000099 GCA_032274725.1 Malacoctenus triangulatus
CGCGCGGAGAGAGACGGCGGAGAGTCACTCCGCCAGACAGACACAGATTGAGACATCGCAATCGAGTCGGGCAGACGGGGAGAAACACGGCGCGAGAGGACAGAAACAGGAAGGCCGACTGTTGAGATAACAAAAAAAAAAAAAAAGGGTTTATCGGCTCATCAGTAATTCCTCCCGTGTCCTTCTGTCTGCCCGCGTCTCCGTCCTGCGTGGACATGCTGGAGCCTTGTTGTCTGACAGAGGTTGCCTCCTCGAAGCTCCGGGAGCACTAAATTATGTCTCGCTCCAGCAGATATCTCCCCGCGATGTCTCTCTAATGTTATCTCTGCCTCCATACCTGCCACAGATTGAAGCTGATTGCTAGGAAATGAAAGGGCAGGACGAGCCGATCACAGAATGACCAGTGCCGTCATCGCCAGACAGGACGGGCTCGTTCCGCGCGCTGTTATCGTGACTTTTTGTTCTGCAATCCGATCGGGAGCGCGTGATTGTTTATCGCTACAGAATGGGACTTTAATTTGTTTCTCTTTATTTGCTGGCTCCTAAATCCGCCGCTAATTGAGTAGAAGTGTGTCATGCTTCGCACGACCTCTGACCTCTCGGAGAGCCGCCTCCTTTCCTGTCAGTGTGGGTGCAGCGAAAGCGCCACAACAAGACCGTTAGCTGCTGTTGGCGAGCTTTCATCATTCGCCGTCAAGAAAAAGAAGGAGGAGAAAAAAAAAATACGTAACATCGTCAAGCTTCTCTATTCTCTGTTTATGTAGGTGACGACTCTATGATGTGCAAGTCTATTCCAGCAGACCTTGGCTCACTCTGTTTCTTTTCTGCTCCTCAGTCCTCAGTCCACCCACATCCTTAGCCAGGGGACCCTGACCCAGAAACAGCCAAAGGGAGCCAAGGAAACTCATTAAAGATTGTGTTAGCCTTCCTTCACCCTCCATTCCCATTATCTCTCCATCTCTCTCTCTCTCCCTCCCTCCTGGCGCAGTCGCTCTGTCGAACTGTGAGGCAGAGGGATCTGAAACAGCCATGAAAGCGTGGCTCCCTTACACACAGAGAGACGCGTGTCTCATCTGCTCATCCCTACACACACACGCACGCACACGCGTACACACACACCACCCGCACAAGCATTAATGTGCACAGAGGCACACATAAACTCGCTCAGATATTCGAATTCATCAACTTCCTCTGTGCGAGAAATAATAAATTCAAGTGAATGGAAACTCGCCCTCCAGTGAAAAATCAGCCCAGAAATGGAAAAAAAAGGAACCACATGACAAAATGAAAGACCCTGAATCTTACCAATCAGACTGCTCCCCCTCCCACCATCACCACCACCCACCCACCAAACACCCAGCGTCCCAGCACCTCCCTCCTCCCCCCCCTCTCCCCCTGGTGAACACAACACTGAGAGCAACAAGACGCTCAAAGAGAAACATCACTTCTTCCCTCTCTGCCCGTCCCTCCCTCCCTCCCATCGCCGCCATTCGTATGCGACGAGAAGTCAGTTCATGACGAAGTCGTTTGGGTGTTTAGCCGCCGTCGCGCTGATGCAATCTCTGTGACGACTCGCAGCTACAGAGTGCCTAAACACGAGTCTAATTCTAGACAACAGCACAACACGCTGCCAAACCTCCACAGATCAAATATGCATTATGAAATCCTCTCCTTTGTAGTGGCATTTCCCTTTTAACAAGAACATTAATATGGCATGCTTCCACTGTTTGATATGCAGTATGTATTTTTCCCAAGCATTTGCAATTCTGTAGCTTGATTTTAATCAGAAATGTTCCAAATTGGCTCCATATTGAGTGTTTAAAGTTTAATGAAATATGTCCTTGCAGCACTATTATTCAAATTGTATTTTGCTCTGTAATTGGGGTGAGTTTTCCTAATTCATATTGTGTGTCTTATTAGTGAATATTTCAAGACTCAAATTGAATATTAGTTGAATTTTATATCAGTTCCACATCCCCAACTACAAAAAAAAGAAAAAAAAAGTTGGGAAGATAAATGAGCGGCAAAATAAGCCCTCAAAATAAGGTTATTGGATGAGTGAGCGTTTCAATCAGCCATTGTCGGGGAAGCTTATCAGGTGGAATGGTTTGAAAAAAGGCAATTTAAAGAAGGAAGAGAATTAGTCACATTATTCTGAGCTCAGTGAGTGGGAGTGGAGTGAGGTAGGAGAGGGTCTTGGCAGTGGCTCCCTCCTTGGCTTGAGTCTCCTCCAGTAGCTGTAGGAGTGGAGCAATATTAAGTGATGATTGCATTTTGGACACGGACAAATGGAAGTCAAACCAGGCTGGCGGAACTGGCAGCGCGTCGCGTTAAAGAGTCATCCCTGAGAAGTTCTGTGAGATACGTGCACAGAGGTTCGTCTAATGGCAGAACGGGAAAAAAAAACAAACCAAGCATGTTACATAAATACATGAAATCAGACGGGAAACGTGTGAAACTCCCACACCAAAGCACAACACAAAGGTATTCAAATCGAATGTATGAGGTGAGAGCGCAATCCTTCAGGAACTTCACTCTCCACAGTGTGACAACCTCGAAACGACCTGTCCAATTAGCCTTCCTTTACTCGTCACCCCAACGACAGGTTGGAACTGACAGTGTTTTTCTTTAATGTTGTCTGGGTGACCATCATCGTCTTTTTTCTCACAGTCGCAGACATAACAGGAGCATCATGGCTGGTTAGCAGCACAAGTTTCCATGAGGAAAAAAAAAAAGAAAAGAAAAAGAGCAGAATCTGGCAGCATGGAGAATGATCCGGCCAACACGGTCCCAGCACTTGCTGGAAAAACCTCCAGAATCGTTATTACTCCTCGATTACACAATCAGTGAGCCATCATTACTTGATCATCAATACTTCAGACACCTAAATGAGCTCTATTGTGCTGAGAACAGTGAGAATTGATGAAAGAGGCGCCGCCCGCAGCACGTTAGACATCAGGTCACTGTCCAGGCTATCTGCCGTTTTTAAAACCCTGGCAACAGAATGACGTTTTTTTCTCATCTCTGTCATCGAAGTAAAATTGTGACAAGTCAGCCACCACTGAGGACGACCGAGCTGCAGGTATGTAAACACCTCAATGTTGTTTTGCACTTGTGACGGACACAAAGGCCTTAAAGAGCCTCATAATGACCACTAAACCCATGAAGTAATGTAAGAGAAAAGCTGTATTTACCAGCAAAGCAACATGTGATACTGATACAAGATACATATTATTCACCACGTGTTTACAGCGGGTATAAATAGGGCTGTCTTCCTGCAAAGGGCACATATGTTGAATATCTGTAAGGTTGTATTTCTTATATCATATATTGTATGTGAGTGGCAGTGATAACGGCGTCTGAATGCTCGGCTCTGACATCACTTTGCAAGATAAGCTGTCTCCGCTTTATCTGGACTCGAGCAGATTTATTGTCCCAAGGAGAAGAACTGTATCAGTGGGACCAATGTTTCCCTTCCATCAGGGCTGAGTCAAGCATGAACAAGGCTGAACGCCGGTATAAATCGTCGCCGCTCTTCATTCCCTTATTTTTTTTTTTTTATTCCTCTTCGTCCTCTCTGCCCTCTTCTCATTCCTCTTCCTTCCCATCCTTCACATATACACGTTCCTGCTGCAGACAGACGAAGCAGACTGGTAAACGGTTGGCCAGGACTGCGAGACTACAGGGATTTTTAACTGGGTTGTGTTCTTTTTTTTTTTTTTCTTTTTTTTTTTTAACGTGACAACCGGGAAGGACACGAGGTTGGTTTGCGTCTGAGTGGTCAAGCAGAATAATAAACCACTCTGCTGTCAAGTCAATTGAAGCAGGACAAATAGGCCGTCAATCAGATCCACCTATAAATGTGCTTTAAGCACACCTGCCCATTATATTGAGTGAACATAAATCTATGGTAATGACTTTCTCTAGTCAATGCTTGTTAGTATTGGATTAAAGTAAAGGCGCACGCATCCCTGTGGCTTCGATCAATATGTATGACTGTTGTTTTAAAGGCAGAAACCTCTGGAAGCTCCATGAGAAATGGACAAAATGAGCGCAAGCTTCCCTCCATTCCTAATGTCTCCTTCCAGCTGAGTGCTTTATATACACTGATGTGTCTACACGCGTTGTCTGCAGGGCCCCCGTCAAATGCTTGGCTGCAGCAGGTATTTATTGATTACCGTTAGGGGCCAGTGACCTCTCCCTGGGCCCCGTCCTATCTGAGCCTCGCTGCTGGGGCGTGCTAAGCACACTCATATTTCATCTCCCGGGAATCCCTTCCGTCACACAGCCGAGTGGAGGTGTGGGGGGAGGGGGGGTGGAGGTGGCGAGTGGGGGGGGGTTCAAGAAATAAACAGGCGCAGATTTTCGAAAAGTCAGAGGGCTTGAACATTAACCTCAATTAGTTCACAGCACATGGTCATTTAGCTGCAAGTGAAAAATCAAAAAAAAAAGAGTTGTGCACTGCGCTGGAACGATAACTTCAAGGTATATCGCTTTAATACAGTATGTGGTGTAACAGGGAAGTATCAACATGAAGCTACTGATTTAGCTGCTTGTTTGAAGATACAAATAAGCAGCCAAAAAAGAGAAATCCACTGCAGGGGTGGACTTGAGCGCATGCACACGACTGCCAAGAAATGTGCATTTACATTGCAAACAGTAGCTTCCTTTCTCCTCTTTCTTTTTTCTTCCCTCCTTCTGACTTTACAAAGTGATGAAGAAGCCAGAGGAAAAAAAGAGGAGTCTCATTAAAAACATGCAATTAAAAGCAGCGATTAACTCCTGTGATCCATCCCTGACAACAGCCCAGCTTCTGTCTTTTTAGGGTTTTTTTGCACCAGCCGTCATGTCTGTTTTTTGTTGTTTTTTTCCCCCTCCACTGTGGGTGTTTACATGTTCTCTCTGATCCCCATCCCTGACCTTCACTCGGTCCGGTCAGGCCCGGACTCTGGCAGGAGGCAGCTGGTGGTTGCCAGGGTCATGCTAGGCCTCGGTCGCAGCCTGTCCAGCCGGATCAGAGCGCCAGGAAAAAAGGGCAAGGTCAAAGCGTCGGGCTAACGGAGGCTCATCACTTAGGCGTTCACTACTTTTTACTGGTTCACTGGATCCGCGTCGGAGGATTCTGAGAGGATTCTTTTTCATATTGATATCACATTTAAATTCTGCTCAACATCAGCCTTTAACAACACACTTTTTAATAATAATCCTCTGCAAAACATAGTCTGCGGAAAATGTATTTCTTTTACTTCCTCTTTAACAGAATGTCCTCACTGAGAGATACTTCGATGATGATGAAATGTTCAATGTGAGAGAAAGTTGTACAAAGTTTAAACAACATTGAGACAAAAGCAGCCACAAGGATAATAACATATGATTAAAGAGGTTTACAAAAACTGCATTGAACAGCAAAACAAAGTGTATTTTTCAAACAAACTCCAGTATGGACCACTTAATGTACTTCAGGCAGTAAAAGAAAAAATCACCTTCATACACTAACAACTATTTATTAGTGGTGATTATAAAAGGCATTCAGCAGTTTTTATGTTTCTCTAATTTTGTCTTTTATGCCGTTAGCAGAATCTATTGGCATGTGTACTTGTTTTATACCCTTAAGTGGCCATTAACTGAACACTTTTTAATGGCCCATAAAAACATTTTATCTACTTCTCCTTGTTTCTGAATGTCATGATTTCAACCCCCTTTTTTTTTCCTGTGTGCACTGTATTCTCGCCTGTTGCTTTCATAAGCGCCTCTCTGCTCCATTCGTTATGATTTTTTTTTTTTCTCCAACACTCACATTGGTCGGTACATTCCCGTCCCTCTCCCGTCCCCCCCGTCCCCCCCCCCCGCCGTTTGCTCATGGATGAAAAGTCATTTTGGTGGTTGATTGGAGAATGATGCTGCTACTTAGAGAGTCGGTCCATCAGCAGCGAGGGGAGGAGAGCGCAAGGAGACAGGGAAAAGCTCGGGAGGAGAAGTGGCTCCCTGGGGCGTTGTAGCTGTGATGGGTGAGCTGTCAAACGCCCCATTGTCCAAATTACCCAGCAAGCACCATGTCACCACCCGGGACTAATTTACGGCGCGCCGCGGTACGGCTCGTACATCGCTCTCTGAGCAGAAGTCCACGGCAGGGGGAGGAGGGGGGGGGGGCTCGACACGAGTGGGGGTGTCCAGACCAGCACCTTCGGAACAGGAACAGCAGGAACCCTCAGACACAGACAGGACGTTACGAACCCCAATTACCTCCACGCAGGTCTGCCGTTTTTCTCTCTTTCTGCTTCAGGTCCTCAATGACAGGTGTCAATATAAATATGTGTCACGCTCCCGTGCCTCCTCACCCACCCGCCAGCACTCCCCTCGCACGCACTCATGCACGAGCACTTTAACACAATTTTAAAGGCAGCCATTGCATAGATGAGACCCTTGCATGGCTTCACTCGCTGTCATAACGACCGGTCCTTTTCAACGCACACTGGCATGCCCACTCGCTTGTCACATGTCGCGCTCCTGGGTGCCCGGCGCCAAAGACAGGGGCCATCGCCCGACCCCCACGCTGGCCAGTGGGCCGTGGAGCGGAGCCGCGCCTGTCAGAGGGGACGCGTTGCACTTTTCTGACCCCTCGCTGTGCCCAATCGCTCGACGCCGGCGCCTCTACTTTGGCTAATTGGCCCGTAGCAGCGGGCAGCGCTGGCCATCCTGCCAACAACAACAGAGCGACCGAGACCGAGATGCAAAAAAAAAGTACAGAAAGATGACAAAAGAAACACGGGGGCGTCTCATTAACAATGATCACAACAAGCTACGTAGCTGTAGGAACAAAATGAACCCAAGAAGTTCAATCGTCAAGGCAAAGAAAGTCCAACAAAATCAGTTTGGCAAAGTATTCAAACTGGAATTACAAAATGATATCTTTCTGTTGCAGAAAAAAAATAGTTCCTTCTTGAGAGATATTCTCCTGAATACTTTATATCTACATCAAAATTACATTTCCTGTTTAAAAAGTAGCACTTAGAGTTCGCGAGTGCAGCCGTGTCTCCAGCAGGAGCTGTGTTTGAAAGCTGTTTGACATCACAGAGTCTGATTCAAACTAAAGGGACAAAGGAATATATTCACAGAGACAATAAGAACAAGCTCATGTCTTGAATACTCAACAAGGGTTACACAGCAAGACAAAGTCAGAAGTGAAGTTTCTTTTTTTGGTGTTAAAAAAAAAACAGCAAGTGGAATCTGCTCATCAGTCGAGCTGTGCAGTCGGGATCGGTTTTTAATTTACAAGGACGTTCACGTCTTTGTATCTTTGTGTTGTTTTTGTTAAGACTTGGAATTCAACACACTGATTTCAGCATCACCGGTGAGTGACGTCAATCAGCGGTGCCCCGGAAGAGACTTTTTATGTTTGTAACATGAACTACAAGAGAAATGCATCAATCGAGGGGGCGCCGGCTCGCTCGGCCTGATGAAAGTTGCAGTTCGACACGCTGTAGATGGGAGCGCTGTTGAGAGCAGGTAATTTGCATTTCACTAAATGTTCTCATCAACGCGGAGCACCGGGCCGGAGCGGCTCCTCCTCTTCTTTAAAGTTTATCTGCTCTCGCAAGTTTAGAGACACTAATAAATGTAATTCTGCCGTTCTGGCACATACTCAACCAATCTATTCACTTTGGTATTAACTGAAAAACTAGTGTTTGCTGTGTCAAATTGCTGTATGCACCGAAAATGTGATTAACTGTGATTAATTAAAAAACAAAGTCCCAAACTAATTTCCCCACCACTAATATTAACACTTAAGTCGATGCCAGCATTGGCAGAGGCCCGCTTGAACAAACCAAAACAAGGTTGGAGAAAACACAACACAACAACTAAATGCATGGTTGATCAGATGATGATCCATGCAGGGAGGTGGTGTGGGTGTAGGGAGGGAGGGGGTGGGGGGTGGGGGTTATATGACAGCAAGAAAAGGCAATCATCCCATCATCCCCTCGATGATGTGTTCTCAAGATGACATTATGCAGAGTCGTATGCAACCACCTCCGCACATGTACAAACACTTCACACATGCCCACCTCGCACATGTATCCCGGAATGCTCGAATGTCCAAAACCTCCCAGTGAAAAAGAAAAAAAAAATCCCTGGCAGCTCTTCATCTGAAGGACATTACAGACTGCGAGTGTGTCAGAACGTGTGAGACACAGTCCCCAGAGTACCGTCGAGTCTCCATGTCTGTCACTGAATCTGGCTGCCTCCTTATTCCCCAGTGACACACACACGCGCGCACACACACACCCTCCTAAATATCATTCTCACCTTCTCGCCAGTCAAAATATAAGATGAGAAACCAGAAAAAGACGAACTGCGCTCAGAAAAAGTTCCCTTGTTTTAACCTTTTCTGTTGCTCCTGCTGTCACTCTGCCTTCTCTTTTATTGACAAACTTCCTCTCTGCTTAGTGAAGAGACCTACACTGCAGAACACAAAGACTTACCAAGTGGATTCTACTTATTTTAAGGTGTGTTTGTCTTATTAAAAGGGTGAATTTTCATGTTTCCCAGCAGCTTTTACTTGAAATGAGCCAAAACATCTGCCAACAACAGAAGTGAACGTTCATTCTTTTATTAAGACAATAGACCTTAACATAGTTTTGGCTTGAAACTCATGAAATATACTGGTTAATATTTTGTTTTTTGCTGTGTGCAACCTTCTACAAAAGACCGTGGCTATGAGAGGAAATGAGGAGATCAGGATTTACCGTTTCCCATCAAGCACCAAATATGGGCGAATGCCCTAATGCAGGCTTTGATGGTCTAACCGCGCGTGTGTGTATGTGCGGGTAAGGTATGTGTATGCATGTGTGTACTGGTGTCTATGTGTGATGGCTGAATTAATGTGACATGGCAGATGTAATGCAGAATCATAAATCTTAGCCCCGGGATCACTAGAGGGGGAGCAGGAGGTGATATATTAAAGGGCACACACACACACACACACACACACACACACACACACCACTGTTGTGATGCTGATAATAAAAACAAGACCCTGGCCGCAATAGCCAGCTAATAGACATGACTCTCTATCGAGCCCCGCGGGCCTCGACATGCCCACATGTTCGCACGTGTCACCGCAGACGCACAAACACACACCGAACTCTATCCGCTTTTCCAGCAATTTATTATGCTGCTTTGAGGCCAACCGGCTCGTGTGTTAGATACGGCTGTAATGCCGTTAAAATCTTAATGCTGTTACACAAGCCTCGACGTTGTACAACATGCTAATTCTTTACTTACAGTGCACGGACGGGGGGGGGGGGGGCATTACGTGGGACTGAAACATGATGACGTTTCTCACACTGCAGGAAAGTTCACCTCAGCAAAAAAAAAAAACAAAAAAAAAGCAAGACAGAGAGCGAGCCACACACGGTGGTGTGACAGCAACTTCTAACAGGCTTTTTTTTTCTTTGGTGTGCGTGTGTCAAAAGCAGCCTGACCAGCTGATCACTAATGAGACAGTTTCTCAACAGACTGCTTGAGAAATCCTGGC
The DNA here is from genome assembly GCA_032274725.1 of Malacoctenus triangulatus. NCBI lineage: Eukaryota > Metazoa > Chordata > Actinopteri > Blenniiformes > Labrisomidae > Malacoctenus > Malacoctenus triangulatus. Next base: position 8,994,176 of record JAUESE010000098.1, read on the forward strand.
AGCTGTCACTAGCAAATCAGATGCTCTTTTAGTGGAAATGCCCAACTAATGCTTTTTATTGTATTCCCAGAGACACAATTCATGTTTCCATTTTATTGTCATCTCCTAATATAAAACTGAACTCCTCACAACTGCATTAATTTAAACAAGTGCAGGTTGTTTAATTTTCATTTCAACCCATTTCAATGGAAACAGCACACATACTCTATACACGCAATATGTTTTTGTCACGCTTGCATATTATGGGCTGAGCGTCCTTAGCGGCAGCTTTTCCCCCTGAATTAAAACAGTAATTAACGCGCTTCTTCGTCATATCTGCATTTCTGAGGACATTCGGTATTCAGCTCACATCAGAAACACTCATCTCAGTGGGTTTGCATTCTTTGCGACTGCCACATACTTGTTTCTGTCACGTAGGTTCGCCGCATTTAAATATATATTCCCCTCTGCATCGCGACACTCAATACATGGCAGTGCATTTTTTGCATACGCTTAAGCCAGCCAGAGATGAGTTGCACGGGACCACGGAAGGAATTGCAGGTTATTTAGGTGCCTCGCAATCCTCCCGCGGTGTAAAAGGTTTCGCTTGTGTGGTTGAACCACCCGCTCCTCCCCGGCTCCGCGCTCATTCAAGGGTGGCAAGGTTGCTCGCTCGGCTTATGCCTACAATGGAAAAAGGGCTTTGTAAGCATTCTGGGGAGATTGCAGCAAGCAGGTCCCTCCAACACAGCCCCATTGTGCGTAGGTTACGTTTTTGTGCATGTGCAGCTATGTAGCGGGCGGGCCGGCTCTGTGACCTACAACAATATTCTAAATAAGAAGTGTGGAGGAATGAAGTTATGCTGCTTCGAAGTTTGTGACACATTTGGGAAATCAACGAATTGAGAATCTACATGAGTTTTAGGCTCAAACAGTCCAAAAATGCATCTGTCTAATCCCATTAAAACATTGTTTGTTTTCATGTCAGTTAGTAGAGAAATGACAACATAGCTGCAATTACACACTAAAAAATGACACTTTTTACATTGTCAATGAACCAGTATAGAACACTACGATATATTGCATAAAACCTACCGTGGATGATCAGTTGTATTCTCAACAGTCGTAATATTAATAAACTGTAGAGTGAAATGTCGCCCTGTCATCATGCGGTAAATATGAAAGAGAAAGCCTGAGAGACGTGGGCGGAGGAAACCATGGTTACAACAGCATATAAGCGGAGGTTTTGCCACGGTGACCCTGTTCATACCTTGTATCAAAACATCATATCCTGACTACTTCTATATCCGGCTGGGAGAGAGAGATAGCAATTCACGTCCTGAAACAGGGAGCATCTCAAATATATCTCGAGTGACTACTTGAGATACGATTTCTCTGCCCAGGTTTTCTTTCATTTTTTATTGAGAGAAAAAGTAAAAACAAAAAGAAAACTTGCCTCTGAGGTAAAACTTTTTTTAATCAATTGGTTCTTCAGCAACATGATGTCTCGCCACAATAATGTGGTCCAGTGCATCTTAAAATTAGCCAAAAAAAGGAGTTTGTGCAACCATACTTGTTTTTTTCATAGAAATCATCATAACATAGCAATGTCTTTCTGTGTTTCATCATTAGAGGCAGTAACAAGTGATCACATTATATATCACAGAGCATCCGACACCATCAGCCCCTCTCCTCCTCCTCAGCCCTCCTCCCTGGACCCCCGGACTCAGAGGACGCTGTTTTGCTCTCGGTACAAAATGCAGCGCAAGTGTCTTTTCTGGTCTCAGACTAATGCGGTTCCTATTTTCCCGTTCGGCAAACCCCAATGCTGATGTAGCAAATATACGTGCACACATCTGCGCGATCAAGGGCGCGATGGCCCTAAAATTAGGTGCAATCGGGCACATTAGTGACACATTGCTGTCCTGGGGCAATAGAAAGAGATTGCTCTATTGACCAACTAAAACTTGGCCACAAGGTCAACGGCACAATGATTTCTTTGGTATAAAGGTGGAGCGGAGATGCATGAATAACTGCACACATAGATGGGTGGGGTATCGCACACACAGCTTGAACACCGGAAGCATGATAAAAGTCCACTTATAAAACTGGGCAACAATTCTGTGGCACTGAGTTACTTTTAGCATTAGAAGCTGCAACTTGCTGCACCTCCCACTCGTTATCAGCACCCATGTGCACACTTAATAATAGCAGAGCCCGCGACAGTCACTTTACACACAATTCAGTACAATATTTGCAGCGAACATCTCAAGAATACGAACACAGACACAACATTCCCATTTGAGCCTCCGTTTCACAGCTGTCCGGCAAATGCATGCACACTCAATCGCTCCGTCTTCACACCTGTTAATGGACGTGTTAACTTTGAAAGACACTTGGTTCTAAGGAGGGCAGACGGTAGATGTGTGTTTGTTTTGTGTGTGACTGTGTGTGTGTGTGTGTGTGTGTGCGCGGGGGGTTACTCCATTAGGCAATCACACACCCAGCTCCGCTCACCGGGGGACTTCTGTCAGCCTGTGATTTCGCCCCTGTACCCCTCCCAGCTCTCGGCTGCTCACTGCTGAAATAGGTCAACCACGAATAATGGAGGGGCAATGAGGAGCAAGTATGCACCCCCCCCCCACCCAACCCCCCCTCCACCCCCACTTCACCTCCATCCTTCCCTGTCCGTGTCTTCCTCCCCCACCCGCTGTCCTCTGCCATCCAGCCTCAGTGAGGAACCGTGGGCCCCCCCGTGGTCCTGCAGAGGCTGGCTGGGGAGAGGGGGAGCCGAGGCAGCCACAACACGTCGACCTCCCAGCCACAACAGTCATTTACACAGCCACGCTCGAACGGAGCGGATTCCAGCATCTCATATGGAATGCGCGCGCTCACAAGACAGATTTGTACCATTGGCTTAAAAAGCTCATCTCTGCAAAATTAAATGAGAAGGGGGGGGGGAATTGGAAAAATTTAATAATGGATATTGTGTGTATTGTGTGGAACTGTTTGCAATCACAGAATGGTCCATCACTGTCACTCTCCCAGGGAGCAGGAGATGGAGGAGGAGCGGCGGACGCCCGCTCCTAAATATGTCTTGAGAGGGATTGCATTATTCCAGCATTAAAGTGGCAATCAATATCAGATTCACTGAGAACCGTTATTGCCGTGTAATGACCTTCGCGGCGGTGCAGAGTTTTGTCAACTTGGACGAAAATCCCTCGAATGACATCGGCGAGACTTCCAAACTCGGAGATTTACAGGCAGGAATAATGAAACAATAGATGCTACCCTGGCCTCCGAGACGTTCAATTGGAGTCGTGGTAAACAATTTCACTGGATCAAGCTGCCAGTAAAAACTGCATTTCAAAATTATAGTCTGAACATGAATCATCATATTTGTTGTAGAAGAGTCTTTACTGAAGGAATTTCAATGCATAGCATCATATAAAACCGAGGGACGGATTCACTGGGATCCAGAATAGCGCCTGCTAAATTGCATGAGCGAGCAAACAGATTGCTTCATTCACTTTACAAGTTTTCAACAACGAATAACAGCACAAGCAACAAAATGCGCAAGTATGAGTATCAAATTAAGGATTGTGCACTTGTCATAGCATCTATCTGCAATGGAAATGCAGGAAATTGAATGTTGATATTGACTTTTTGAGGGTTCGAGTTGAAGAAATGGCTCTCTGCACAATCCCAGCAGTGTCACTGATGAAGGCTGAGCCAGTTTGCCTTTTCAAACACCCTAAACTTCCAGTGTTTTCATTGAGATTTCAAATACTCTGAAAGCAACTGATTAACGCCATCATTTTTCTGACCCAACCACCAGCTTGAAGTTTGAAGACGTCTGCCAAAGTTGTCTTCACTGAAACCCTGTATCCTCCATTGTTGTGCCATTCAACAGCACTCTCATATACAAGTTCTCTGTGTGTTTGAGTCGCTGATTACTTTCTTTTATGGGCAGAGGTAGTGAGTTAAATGGAGTAGTGCAAATCATGTACACGTAACGGCTAAAGATTGGTGATCTCTTTACAATTAATTCAGAAGCTAATTTACAGTCGTTCTGTGTGATGCACTCTTCTCTTAAAAGCCTGAAACATGCACACGCTTCCTACGCATGTACACACACAACGAAAAAGGCACAGCATCAACATCATTCTTCGACATTCTGCCTCCTGCCCCGGCTCGCATCCCCTGTCTCTTCGACTTATCTTACTTCTCTCCTTTGCGTCCCCTCCTTTGCAACTCATGTTGTCTTCCCCTCTGCAGTCTCCACTGCCTGTGACCTTTTCTCCAGTGGAACAGGATACTGCCCATCTCCATCTCCCTCATGCATTAATGATCTGTGGTAAGCTGAGGGCATCTGTCTGACTCCCCGCCTGTCCGCCGCTCACCCACTTCCAAGGACGGAGCTCAGCCCGAGCCCCCGCTCGGCTCAGCCGCGCTCCCTGTCACCCACAGGGATATGCAGATAAATAGCCACGGATAGCGATAGCTCCGCAGTCGGGAAAAAAAAAAAAAAAGTGGAGGCTGCCTCTTCTCATCTCCACCGCATTCATCTCTTTGACACTCCCCAGTGGCAGATATCTAAAATACTAAAGCCAAGGGATGACAGTAGGCAACAGACATAAAGAAACAGGCAATTATCGTGGTTTCGCTCCAAAACCTCACTGCAGATACAAGCTGCGGAATTTAGCTTCCCTTCGCAGCGTAAACAGTGAGGATTTTTTTTTTCTTGTATCCCACACCTTTCATTTGTCAGCATTTAACATCTCCTAATGAGCGCTAAATGCATTTATCCACCCTCTCTCTCTCTCTCGCCGGCCTAATGTTCCGTTCCCAGCAGCCCTGTGAAGCTTCCTCCAAAAGATCCCCAAAGTGCTCTTCTGGCAGGATCTCAGTTGTGTCGAGTTCAGGGAGGTTTGGAAAAAAATAAATAAATGAAATAAGATAAAGCGATTATGTAAATCACAATGCAGCCCATTCCACTCGCTGTATGCTATGAAACGGTGCCAGTGAGTCATTCCCAAATTGTTCCTGATGCAAATTTATCCGTGGTAAATACTTTAATCTTGTTTCATCCGTCCGTCTTCGACATCGCTTTTATAACTTAGGCTTGTAAGTCGCTCCGGCTGGTCCCACTCACCTTGGGACGATCGCCGGATCGTGACAGTGCGTCACTTTGAATGAGCCAATCAGAGTCACCATTCAGGGACCTATGCATTACCAGCCAGGGGGTCCTAATGTTTTGGCCGATCGGAGCCTCTCGTCGCAGTTTCGGTCCGTTGTTCTCTCCACTAAACAAGACATCAAGTCTCCTCCATTTGACCACGAGAGACACCGGCCTCGCGGACAAAGCGGCGCATTAAACTGCACACGCCCTTGTTATTCCTACAGCGCGACTCTTCAGTTTGTAACTGCCGCGTCGCCTACCGGCGCCACTTTAAATTGTCAGCGCTGAAGGCGACCGCGCCGTGGTGTCATAATGGAAATTGGAGTGCTCCTGCCTGCGCCTTTTAACTTTTTTAAAGAGACAAAAATCAACCACGATGCCCCAGGTGGACGTTTTAACACTCCTGTCTTGACTTTCTATGCAAATGATAGTGACACCTCACATCTACGCCTGAGTGTGTTTAGGGTTTAAAAAGTCCTGGTGACTTGAACCAAAAGCTGAACATATTTTGAAGATAATAGAACATCATAGCAGCTTAAAATGTATTTACTTTTTATTCTAATCGTGAGTACATCGGCCGAACGGAAGCGCGCTAATAAATGATCAGCTTTCTTGGTGTTTGTGTCTCACCGTGTCACCTGCCTGGACTCATTCCTCCTAAACCCGGAGATGCTTTCTGACAGCTGCAGAAATCCTCATCTGCGGGGTGAGGAGGAGGAGGGGGGGGGGGGGGGGAGAAAAAACAAAAATTCCTGAAAGTGAA
>JAUESE010000098.1:9056062-9067058 GCA_032274725.1 Malacoctenus triangulatus
TCATCTTTATCAGAGCTCCACGTGCAACCAAGCCGCTAAAGCTCCTGCTGGCTCTTCAGCTCGTTACAGCCGGAGCGCAAAACGAGACAGCAGGGAGACATATGTTCCCCCGTCTTAAGTGGAGCTTTAAAAGGTATTGATGGTTTAAAAGCAGCTAGTAAGTGATCAATGGGGAGACTCCTCTGCCTGGTTCATTATGATGGCGGTGGAGTGAACAATAGCCTGGTCAGGACCAGTGCAAACTGTGTCGGGTTACCGGCAGTGAACAAAAAAAGGGTTGTTGTGCATATTGGCAGCGTCCTGGCTGTGATACGGTCCGTCCTCCACTTGTTTAACCACGTCTTCGATCAAACGAATAGATACATCGAAGCACACGCGGCGTATACTTGCCGCTGGGCCCGAGGACGTAAGCGGCATCGAAAGGTCCTTGACTTTATGCGACGCGACAGTTGGACAACAACTGGAGTCTTGGCAACGCCGGAGCGACGCCGCGATTGCCAGATGGCGGCGAAGCAATATTTGGACGTAATTGGGAGGGAGGGGGAGCGGCAGGCTCCACACTTAAAGTTTATCTTTCATGTCTTTAATAAACTGAAACTCGATAAAGCTGTCAGACACTTCACGTCTTCTTCTTCTTCAAAAAAGTCTCACGTTACACTCGACAAAAGCTCGGTTCGTGCCACTTTTCCTAAAGTTTATATTCTTTTATGATTGTAGATTATTACAGCATTTATTCTCAAGTGGATGCATTTTCTCTTTCTTTTCCTTCTGTTTGGATGCTTTTCTTACATTAGCTTAATTATTGGGCTGTCACTTCTTATGTAGCAACAGTTAGCAGGAAGGTTCACAGATCAGTGTCGTTTGGCAGCGATCACACAAGAATTTTAAATCCTGATGGATGAGACGTTTAAAAAAAAACAAAAAAAAAGGTTGGACAGCTCTCCACTTTCTGAAGGCGCTTTCATCTCGCACGGCAAGAAACTCCGGCCTGTTGTTCTTTGTTAGCGGTGTGCGTTTCAGCCCTGTTTTGAACCGACGTGACACAGCCGGGGATGTTTGTACATCCAGCGTTTGAATTACGGAGGAGTAAAGGCCTGCGTGGTGATGTATGAGCAGCATGTCAGCTCTGTCTGTTAACAATGATTTATGAACGCTCCAGGGTTGGGGGGTTGGGGGGTGGGGGGGTGAAGCATGCCGGGCTGCGGTAATGCAGTCAGACTGGGGGAGCTACTGTAAACACAGTGTATGACACCTAATGAAGGCTCACACCGGAATCCATTACAGCCCCTTCACATTCCACTCATCTGATAGGACATGAGAAACAGGCTCGTTCCAGGGCAGCGAGAGGCCAAACTTCATCTGAACATCTTAGGGAAACATTTTTTGACTGATGAACCGCTTCCTGACTGCATTAGTGAACCGATATAGATTTTAAAAAAAGAAAATAGGGAATCCAAACGGCGACTAATCTTGCTTATCATGGAAATATTCCCCCGATCGAGCGCGATACGTGTCAGCTCCAATCTGATGATGCACGCAGGAACGGGACGCAGGCCTCTCCTGCGCGGCGGAGAGCCGGGATCGAGTTCGTCTGTAACCCGAAACTTTTAGCCCCATCAAAGAAATTCCAATAAGTGGTGGAGACGTTTCCCAGAGAGCATCCTGTGGGGTTCCTGGTGGCCGGGCAGCACTGATGGGCGGGGTCAGTGTGTCAACCTCCAGTCCTACGCCATTAGTCAGCACAGAGTCCCGGTAATGCGCCGGCCATCTGACGTGCACAGCTGCAGAGAAGGAGCGACGTGTAAACACAAAGCGAGGATCAGGAGGAAGACGGAGGAGGTGGACGTGACGGAGGCGGGGTTGTTTCTTTTTTTCTTCATCACTCGTCCTTGTTGCATACAGTATAAGCTTACCGCTCCACGCTGCTGCAACACAAGCTTGGAAGCAAACTGTCAGCGCAAGGTCGAATCAATCGAGGAACAGCTGACTGACTCCGGACTCTGTGGAGGTCATGAATGAGCAGAGAGAGGTGTGGAGGGAAAGACGCAGCCTCTTTTTCTTCATTTGCATGATGGTGAAAGTGTCCACCTTCAGATCTGTGTGCGAGTGTGTGTGCATGTACAGGAGAGGAGCGCGTCCACTGGTGTGTAGCTGCACAGTGTGCTTCCCTTCTTCTGCGAATGACCTGGTTGTCTCATTAATAAGTTGTTGCCGGAGGGGAACAATATGCAAACCAAGCAAGGGGAGAAGAAAAAAAAAAATGGAAATCATAAAACGTATTCACCCACCAACCATGGTCACACACACTCACTGACATGACACACGCACACACACACACCCACACTCGCACACAGTCACAGCGCATTAAATTACCCAGCTCATAAAGCACTTGCGGTTCTGATAGGTGAGGAGTTTAATTTGTAAATAAACATTTGTTAGCAACACAGACGGACACGCGCTTAATCATGTTTTGTTGGCATACTGTACGAGCTGTTTGTGCCATTCTACACTGAAGTAAACATAAGCAACAACAGATGATGGATTCGTCTATCTGAAGCCGCGATTCATTTTCATGCTTTGTGCGGTAAATGCAGTTCAGTTCTGTTTCAGGAGCTTCGTCGCACAGTGGTGAATAAACACTGCGCCGGCTCACTCGGGTGATGATTGAATTAAAATGAGGAAAAAGCAAATGTTTATGAATCCCCCCTCGTGCAAATAATTAAGCAGGATATTCTCTTTGACCTGGATGACGACTGCACAGGAGATTCATCAGACGGCAGCGCACAACTGCGAGAAGGAACCGAGACAGAAGTGAATGCAGAAGATAATGTTATTGATTCCACTGCCGCAGGAGTGAAAGCCAGACATTTGAGGGGGTGTTAATGACACAAAAAAGGGCCCATCACTCCAGTTTTGTTGCCCCTCTGCCGCAGCAGATTGAAGCCCTCTGAGCGCTCCACCACACCCCTGCTGGGACGGGGGCTGCGGCAGGACAGCCGGGGCTTTCAGTCGGGCTTCACTCCGGGGCTCCCAAAACAGAGGGCGAGGAGGGGATCTGCCAAGGGTCCCTCCTGGGCAAGAGGGGGGGGGACACGAATGATAACCCAGGACCCCTGCTCTGTTTCCGCTCCAGGTTACACCGGCTTTTATAGCAGGGGGTCCTCCTCTTCCAGTCCCCGAAGGGTCTCCGTCGCCTCTGGTTGAACCTCAATTAAAAGGGGGGGTGGAATTCGAACGCAGAGCCTGTCACCTCCAAAACCAGCCCACTTTAAAGGACAATGAAGCCGCACTGACAGGAAGGCAGAGCAAATCTGAACCTCGGCCAGACTGTGCGCAGTTGAAACTGTGCTGCTGCTGATAGGAGATTTATATCTATTTATTCAGCGTTTATTGGAGGGAGGAAGATCCTATCTGTCACGCAGAATATTGAAAAATTAGCTTTTTTAACGCTCCTAATTTTGTTATCATGAAGTGAATTAAACATGTTTGAATGGTCTTCTTATCGTTTTTCTTTATCGTGCCCCATGAGCACGAGCAGGCTGTCCACAGAAGCACCCTGCACTCACCCAGCGTGAGCTGGAATTCATCTCGTCAGTCGTTTCACTGTTTTTAAATTGTTGTGTGACCTTTTCAAAGAAATCGAAATAATAAAAAAGAAAAAATCTATTTAATTCATTTAAATGTCTTTTAAAACTACCACAGAATTCAGTTTGCAAGTTTGAACGACATACTTTCATTTCTCATCCCTTATGTATGTGTACAGCTGTGGGTCAAGATATCTTGTCGCTACAATGCAAACACTGCTGGTGTCAATTTCATCAACATTGTTGCAACACTTAAGTGCAGTAACCTGACACCCGCCCCCCCCCACCCCCCGAAACAGAAGGATTTCAACCTTAGCCAGCGGGCAGGGAGGGGCGGGCTGAGTGGAAGCGGAGGAGGGTGTTGCCACCGCACTTTACAGCATTATCGCGGAGCGGAGAAGTGACAGGGGGGGCCCCGGGGGTCACTCAGATAGGGTTCCTCCACCCGAGGTGTTAAATTCAAAACCGCATTTATTATCTGCCCCTCAAAAAAATGCTTTTCTTTCAGCGTCTGCTCACTTAACTTTAATTATAGCTCGCTCTCAGGAAAAAGAGGCCATTAAGCCGGGCCGGGTCTTTAACTCCGTCCCCCTCCCAGCGCCGGGCGTGGAGGCACCGCGTTGGGACAAGCGACGGCCAGGATCTCTGGAAAATGTGGGGATTTCTCCTTCCTGTTTTTCCGTGCCGGCAAAACACTCCACGCGAGTCGGTCTGCTCAGATCTGCAGTCTCGGAGGAATGAGACAAACGGTTTGAAGTGGAGATTTCAAAAGGAAAAGCGAGCGGTGGTGTGAAAGCCTTTGTCACACTTTCTGTGAACACACAATCCGTGTATTCATGACTGTACTTGTGTGTGTTGGTCTGTGGGTGACTGGAACACTCGTGTGCACTTTTATTTGTGCACATGTGTGTTTATCCTTCAGTAGGCCCTGCAGTCGGCCCATTTTCTACCCCCCCCCCTCCTCATTGTGCTACTCGTGCCCCACTGGGGAGGGAGACAAGAGAGATTAACTGTGTTTCCTGTTGGTGAAGCTTTGATGTTTCGGTCCGGAGGGAAGCGCCGCTCGGTCCCGTTTTTTCCCTTCATCTGCCGCGTGTCATTCAACATGTAAAACCACCTCCGAACTCGCCGAGGCCTTCAAGCTTTCAGCCGCACGCATGTACAGACATCATTAGTCATATTATGAGAGCAGCACGAAACGCTTGACCTCAACCTGGTGGGAAGCCTTTTTCGTCCCTTTTTCTTTTTTTTTTCTTGCTCAGGTTGAGATTGAAAAAAAAAGGAGCTCGACTGAAACACATGAAAAACCCGAGAAAGCAGAATGCACGACTGATCTTGTGACACTGCAGAATATATTTATCAAAAACTACACACACTGAAACAATATTATTGAACTGAGTGTCAGTATCACTCAGTTATTTTTGCCTCTTCCAATGATTTTCACTCAAGAAATAATTATATGTGTGCGTGTGCGTGTGCGTGTGCGTGTGCGTGTGTGTGTGTGTGTGTGTGTGTGTGTAGTGTAGTGTGTGTGAAGACAGTAAGACACTTTCCGAGTTCAGCCTGCACTAGCAGTTCATCTGGAGACTTGGCTGAGTTGCTAACGTAGCCGCTAATGGGGCCTTGAGCAGCTTCGCCTGAGGCAAAGACGATAAACTGGACTTCAGAGGACTGATGACCTCACATCTCGCTCGCATCTGAACACTGATATTCCGACAACCTTATGCGAGTGCAGAGAGACATCCGAGGATAGAGAAACAAAAACCATCGAATGGCGAGCAGCTGGTTTCGGCCCGTCGGTTCATTCACCTTCGTGAGACAAAACGATGTGTAGTTCTAGTTATTATTTGTCTTTTTCAAAAGTAAGTTGACTGTCTGTCCTCCACCTTTGCTGCTTTTAGTTTTTGTTGGACACTTAATGGTGGGTGTGAGGCATCACGAGCCGCAGTCTAAAATCCACCGCCTTCCCTCCGGGACACAGCGAAGGTAATTTGATTGAAAGCTGGGCGCTCCCGCAACAAGGACGCCGGGCGAACCATCGTTCATCTCCGCGGAGGAACGATGTGGGCACCGCGCTATTCTGGCCTCTATTTTATTTATAACCCCCGCCCACCCCCCCTTGAATATTGTATCTGTCATGACACATTGTGTTGACATCGTCGGCGGACATCTAAGGTGACATCCAACAGTCCAAAGAGTGAGAGGACGTTTCGCCGGGCGCAGGCTGGCACAGCGAGGGCGTGGGCTGAGGTAAGAATAGGAAATGGGATCGAAGCTGGAGATGGAAATCATAAAAACCTACTTTTTAGTTTATAGTTTCTCATTTATGTTTATAGGCTTTCCACTAATTGCGACTGAAGGAATATTTATAGAAATATAACTGCCAAGCTTTTCGGTCTCCATGGCAGCTGCAGCCCTCCTCGGAGCTGTCAGCCTGATTGACGATAGAGACAGTACATGAATTTCAAATCCTGCAGGAACATACGGGGCTGGCAACATAAACAGGTACAAAACTCCAGTAATAAGGCACAGAAGTAGGCAATTAAAAGCTCTAAATGTAAATCAGCAACACGCAACCAACTCCCCTCCTTCGCCGGTGATCCCAGCCCACCACCACCTCCCTCTGCTGCCGCCCCCCCCTCCTTCTCAGTCAGTCCAGTCATCCTCCTCCAACCTCGGCTCTTCGCATTCAATTATGGGTCACGTTTGAATCTCCCAAACTCCTAAAATAAGAATCCAGGACGGTGGCCAGCGGATGCAGACAAAACGGAGAGACGGACGCGTGTGTGAGCGCCGCTCGGATGTCGGAGCGCTGGAGTGAAGCCAAGCACAGCTGTGATCGCCCCGTTTTCACACATCAGCAAACGCCTCTTTTTTTTTTCTTTCCTGCATGAATATTAGCCTCATATTCTGAAGATTTGTTTAATGTTTTCCAATGAGAGCACTTAATAGTGCCGGTTTCATAGTAGGACTCCACAAAAAAAAAAAAAAACACAACAAAGACTCTTTTTTTTCAACAATGATCAATTTCTTTTAGGATTCCTCCTTTGGTTTCACAGCCTGTTAAGTCTCGCTCTAAGATGTTCCCCTCTGGTCAAACTAGCGCATTGATGTATTTTCTTCTTCTTTTTTTTTTTTGGGAGACAGACTCCAGATTGAGCAGGGTTGATGAGAGGACTACGATTTACCAGATGGCACATTGTGTGTTCTTGTTTCTTGGCAGTCTGACCCCGCTGAATATTGAGAGGAGACACCAGCTTGGATTTTTTTCAGAGGAGGGAAAAAAAAAAAAAACCAACAACAAGTGGACGATTCCTCAGAGGGAGCCAATTGATCCGTCACCTTCTGCATCGTGCTGGATGTGTGCTGGATGTCGCGCTCGATGCCGTCGATCAGAAGAAGTTATCCCGAAGCGGTGCGAATCGCTCGATCGGAGTCGGTGCCGTAATTGGTCCGCGCGCTTCGTAAGAATCAAACGGCTGCTCGCGCTCGGCTTCGGATGCTTTAAGATCTGGGTCAGACGCTCTTTGTTCGGCCCACACAAACACATTAATCAAACCCTCTGGATTTTCAATGAACGTCGTGCGAGGGGACGATTTCCAGCTCCTCAGCTGGATGCCTCCCCGAGATGATTATTCATTTCCTCACGCACACACCCAAAATGTAACTGGCTTGAGAGCCAACGCGGTGTCCCAGCACAGCTTGTGTCTTTTTTATCAGGAGGGGGGCGTGGGGGCGGGGGGGAGCTGGGAGACCTGGACTCTCTCATCAACAGTGCAGGAGACAACAGACAGCTGGGCTGCATTTGCGCTTAGCTCGGTGAAAAAAAAACCAAAAACCTTGCATGCTTACAAGAATGAAGTTTCCAAAAATAAAACACTTGCCACTTAACTCGCTCGCTGATCCCCAGTATGAAGCGGCGGATATTAAATTACACAACAGATAATCCGGTGGACGCCCGAGGACACAGTATTGATCCAGAACAGATTTCCTCGTTACATGAACGTGGACACCACCAAACCGTCTGGTTGGGAGCGGCGATTTAGTGTGCGTGGAGATGGAGGCATGACTGTCCTCCATGGGGGAGGAAGGCAGTGGCTGGGCTGCCACCTGGAGGTTCACACATGTACTTAAATTCATTTCACCGTGTCAGATTGAGAGGGAGGCCGTCAGAGACGAAGGTAGAGAACAGAATAGTCACTCATTCATCATCTTACCTTCTGCTTTTGTTGCTTTCGCATGTTTTTGCGGCCTGTGACACCCAAGCACGGGGTGAAACTCAGCACAGAAAGGCCCCGCCCAGATTTGAACCCAGAACTTTGGCACTGTGAGTCGACACTGCTCACCGCTGCAGAGCAGAGCAATGAGTCAGAGCTATTTTTTTTTTTTCCACGCTGAGGTTTCTACATTGTCTACAAAGGCATTTTAATTGGATCTCTGCGCTGCAGTGGGACCGACTGAAACATATTCATTCTTCATAATTTAATCTGCACATATTATGAGGCGGGTGATGGAAAGCAAACAGCAGAATTAGCCCGAGTACAATTGGGATGAACGAGTGCGGCGTTCCGATACAGAGTGTTCCTCCGAGAACTTTTTATACCCTCAGTGACTTTGCTCATTATGACTCTGGCCATTAGAAGACAGAGAGCACTTACGGCATCACGCACTACAGATGTACTGCATCTTTCTCTGGAGCAGACAAAGGAGGGGGAGCGAGGGAGCAGAGGGGTGGGGGTGGTAGGGGTGGTTGGGGGGGGGCACAGAGGGAGGGCTGGTTGTACGTCACCGCTGGAGACAGTGGAAATGCATTCGAGGGTTTCAGCCTCCAGCCGAACGGGACACACGCTGGCAAATTTATAGAAGTATTAAACATTAAATGCTCTGATGCAATTGCGATTTCATGACAGGGAAATGGGATAGTTAATAACTGTCCCGGCGAACAGCTTTCAAGCTTGAGATGAGCCACAATTAGGTCAAACTGGCGGGTGCATTAGCAGAAGGACAAGAGGCAGTTTCAGGACTTTTCTTCTCCGGGACGGCGGAGACGCGGCATTAATCACAGTAATGTTGCTGCAGTGGCGATAGAGACAGCCCATGACGCCTTCTCTGCATAATATTCTAAAGTGAACACTGCGTTCCGCTGCTAATTTATGTACTGCTGCCCGGACTGTACAGTAAAAACCCCTCTGAAGATGCATTTTGCTCGATAGTTCACAGAGAGGAGGAAGAACGCACTCGGCCCACTCGAGAAAACTTCGGCGTTCGCCTTTGTTGCGCATCTGCAGGGCCTGAGTTGCCTCACGAACTCTGCGAAAGTGTAAGAACTCATTCAGGCAAACATTTGTCACGGTTCACCTTCACCGAAACAAGTTTTGGAGATTTAAAAACCAAACGCAGAATAACTTCAGAATAAAGAAAGAAGTAGCCAGCTGCATCTTTCTGTGGCAACTCCCCTTCCAGCCCATTAATAAAAGTGTCATTTGAGTTTATTTACTGTGCAGATTGTTCCCTTGTTTATTTCGGAGATCGTCTTAGCAAATGACAACAAATAACAGAAGAAGAGGGGAACATTCGCCGACTGTCTCAGCCAGTCGTACATTATCCAGACCTCAGTAACTCAGTCGGCGGCGCCGGGGTCTAAATCAAACACTTTGGCACACGCGCAAATCTGCTAAAAGGCTTCAAAAACCTTGAAAAAGGAAAAACAAGTTTATGTTACACCTTCGATATTTATTTCTGTCCACCCACCCGTCTATTCATCCGTCCCCTCGCTCATCCATCCTTCCACACCTGCTTTTTTTCCTCGCTTGTGTTGCGCCCTTCAAAACCCCGGACAAAATAACAGATTCAGCGCTCTGAAACAGAGACAAATAGCAAGAAAAATAGAAAAAAAACAAGTGTTTTTATGTTATAAGATGGCCACAAGGGGCTGGTGTCTCACCTTCACCTTCCCCATTGTGATCAGCATTACAGAGCGACTCTAAACCAAACATTACGTCGATCTGTGTCAGCAGAGTGGGACAGCAAATTACCGACGGATCAGCTCCAACATGGGCCGCTGCAGATTGAAACGCTCGATCCAAAACGCCGCTCTGTAGCGAGCACATTTTAAGTACATTGATGAGGAGGCACTCCTCCTCTGCACCTCTGCATTGAAGAAGACAAAACAGGTTTTTCTCTATCCATCTGATCTGCTGAAGCAGCAGCGCACCTCTCCGAGCTTCCTCGTGCCCCCCCCCTCCTGTGCTGACAGGCAGCCTGATAGGAGAGACAGCTCGCAGGAGAGAATCAATTAGAGGGGCCTATACGTTTGGATGAGGGCGGAAATAAAGTAGACGGAGGCGGCCGAGGCCCGGGACTTGTCAGTGAAGACAAATAATAATGATCAGACGTGTTCTTATCTTCCCTCCAACCGGCAGAGGGGAAACTTGAAGAAGTGCTCGCATGCACACAGGCTCGATCCTTGAACGACCCGGCATGGATCCCTCACAGTCCTGCCCGAACCTTGACCATCATGACGAGCCTCAGCCAAGATCATAACCTTCATCTAGTTAGAACCAAGACCACTAAATAAGACCTAATCATCCCAACACATCCATTCCTGGATCGGGGTCCTGTGTTTTCAGAAAAATAGGGGCTTACTAACTATTTTCTGCATGAGAGGCTGAATATGTGAGGATAAAAAGTTTTGATGGAGGCGACGCAGTGAAAGACTGCAGCAATGCGATTCACATTGCTCATTCACTGTGATCTAAGGAACCTGAAAGGACACAAAGACATTAAAAAAGACCTTAAGTCTTTAATAGCAGTCAAAAAGCTCAATTAAACAAAGTTTTTGTCCACTTTTTGATTCCTCTAATTGTTTGAGTTTTGCACGTATTGACGCCTCGAACCGGTTCAAGGACGTGTCAGAGCTGAAACACTCCGTCACCTCTGTGATTCGGTCGGCATTAGTGTTGTGAATGCTTCTCTCTCGCTACGATAAATATATTCAAAAGGAGCAACTTTTTTATTTGAATTTGCTGACAAAATGCAGAGTGGCCTCCATATGTTGTACTTAATGTGCCGCCACCCAAGGCCCCATAAAAGCATTCACTGCTCAGTAAATCTCGTTAATAGATGAAAATGTAGGGAGGAAAAAAATCAATGGAAAAGCAAACACAAATTAGCAAACATTTTACACACACACACACACACACACACACACACACATGCACGCACGCAAAACACATATTCATGCATCACATACATAAGCAATGGTTCTGTTCTTGCTTACTGTAAAAATATTTATATAATTAATTCACAGATAAAAGCTTTAAAAGCACCGTTTCTTACCTTTGCATGTTAATAAGTTAATGGAAGATAAATTCATTTTAAAATATTATGCAACACACACACACACACACACA
>JAUESE010000098.1:9067421-9079833 GCA_032274725.1 Malacoctenus triangulatus
GCACACAACTGCTCACAAAACCCAATAAAAGCCATCGTGATTGGCAGGCAGACCGGCCACTCTGGGCAGTAACGATCTGTCAGCATGGTTGACATACAAAACGTGTTTTTATCTCGACACCACTGACAGCCCCTGAAGTCTGAGAGAATAACATGCAAATGTGCACATAAATTATCCTTCAAAATAGCCGTTCTGTTGAGATCGCGGCAATGAAAATGTCAGTTTTAATTCATGAGTGAGAGAAATTAGATAAATGAAATGAAAATCATACAACGGAATAAAGGGAGGAAATAAATCCAATGATGAGGGATTGCTTTTCCCTTTTTTCAATTGATGTGACTGGAAAATGTAACGTTTATGTAACTCACTGTAGGCGGAATATTCTGCTGTGTAAATAAGTTGGGTTAAATATGATTATTACATTATTAAAAACAAACATACCGTATATGATGGGAATGCAGATTGGATCTAGGTGAGTGCCATCATTGCTGTCCAAACAGCAGCGCCTTTTTTTCCCTGCATTAATCAATTGAAGCCCCTTATTGAGGGAGCCAAGCAGATGGGAATACAGCTGTGTAAAGTCAGAAAATAATCTTTTTAATTATGATTATAATCAGGTCTTCGGAGGCACAGAGCTCGTAAGACCACCCCCAATTACATCAGGCCTCCTCGTATATCAGGTGCTCTTTCCGTTGCCTCGCACAATATCACCAGGAGAACGAGTCGGAGCTCTCCTCCGATCAGCATTTTTCGGCCACGGATTCCACGTCTCTGTGGCTGTGACGACTGTGTTCGTGTGTGGCCCGCGTGTGCGAGTCCTTCGGTTCAATTCATCGCATCTGTTAACAAATAGAAGGATGAGGATAAATAAACAAAACATATTAAAACATGTGAAATTGCCATGTAAGACAAAAGAACTGCAAGCAGGTACAAAACTATTTAATGAACCGAAATGAGGTTTGAGCCACACGGGAGCCATAAAACCTTACAAATTTGTAGGCAGGTTAAAAAACAAACTGTTATTGTTTTGGTAAAACGCAA
Source organism: Malacoctenus triangulatus (assembly GCA_032274725.1). NCBI lineage: Eukaryota > Metazoa > Chordata > Actinopteri > Blenniiformes > Labrisomidae > Malacoctenus > Malacoctenus triangulatus. The sequence continues at coordinate 9,068,463 of JAUESE010000098.1, forward strand.
ACCAACAGGGAACCTATCACGCTGTTTAATTACTTCTTATTCACAATTAATGAATTATATAATTTCCGATTTCATTAAGTGGGGTCATAACGGGGGGCTCAGGGGGACGGCAGGGAATGTGTGCTTATTTGCTAGTAGTGAAGAAAATGACCGAGTCTCCTGAAGAGTTCAAACATTAGTTCACATTATGTAACTCAGCGGCTCCCAAATACTTTCCCCGCAGCCTGCTTTAAATTTTAATTCAACAAAAAACACGACAGGGAAGGCAAACAATGGCAGAGAAACATACTCATCAGTATACAAAACCAGGAGCCTTCAAAATAAAAGTCTGAGACAGAAAATAAAGAAACAGGAGCTTTCAAAATAAAAGCAAGGAGTGTTCAAGATTCCAAGCTGCCTTTTAAGGCCTCAGGTCTTCCCCTCAGCCCCTGTAATCTCAGGTGTGTGCCCCCCCCCACAGGGGTCTTGACACTAGGTCTCATTGACAGCAACATGCATACACATGTTCCTCCTGATTGTTCAGAATTATGATGCGCCGGCGCGTGACAGCGGCAGAACTGCATCGAACTGGCGTCTGATGTCCGCGTATTGAGTTACGCGTCTCGAGCATCCGTCGGTTTCTGGCAGTTCAGCGAGACACCGACACCCGGCTCGGCCGAGATGATTCACTGCGCTCAATAATCGCTCTGTGATACTGCACGCGTGTTCCCGTTCCAGCGCTCGGAGCCGGGCTCTTTGGATTCCTCCAGGAAGGAGTCTTTGAGGAGCAGAGCTAAGACAGCCACGCTCTCCCCGCACGACCAGACCGGGGCGAAATCCACTAATCGGCTTTTGTGGTCAAATGTGATAAAGCGGCAGCCGGGATCGGGCCAATTTACAGTGTGCCAGTTCTGTCTGTCCTGTGTGGGCATCCGCATATCCAGAGAGCAGCGGCTCAGCATCTCCTTCCTTAAAAGATTGCGTCGCTATCAGGCGCGGATTGGCAGAATGGCGTGGAATAACCCCATTGTGGGGGAGCCTGCTTCATTCATCTCTACAGCTGGTGGCTCAGTGGAAGCCGAGAGCCAAGATGGAGATGCTCAGTGTGGGGTCGCCGCAGCAGCTCCGCACATAAGAAGAAGCAACCGTGTGAGCTGCACCACAGCTGTGCAGACGGAGGATTTGTTATCATACAGAAAGCTGAGCACCAAATGAGAAGAGTTACATGCAGTAAAGATGGCTGGAAATCAGTTAGTGTGCTGTTAAGATGGAAAACGAGCACTCCAGTTAGACGTTAAAGTCGAAAAAAATCTGACTTATTACTTCTGAAGCCTGATCCACAATGTTATGGTTGTTGTGATGGTCTTATATGAATATATTGAGGAATTGAGCCATATAACCAACTGGGGGCGGAGCCAGGGCGGTGGACAGGTGTGCATGGGCCACCTCTGACACCTGGTGGGACAGGTGACCCCCTGATTGACAGGTCACTGCACCTCAGGAGTGTCATCGATCCTGTTTGTTCATGTGGGGTCAAGAAAAACATGATAATCTATGAATAAGAACAACTCAGCTCCTCGAGTGATAAAGTGCAAGTTTATTGTGAAAGAATAAAGATTGACATACAGTTCCTCTAAAGAAAAGTCATACGTTTTCGGGAGATAGCTGCGATTTCAACAACGTGCAATCCTTTCGATGCCTCGAGCTGCAAAATGGTGTGAAATATCTGTGCTTTCATTTGCAGCTCCTCTTTGAAATTCGTCCCGTTCCAAAACAGCAAGAAACGGCTTAACTTCGAGAAATAGTTATTACGTTGTCCAGAAAAATAAGTTATTGTTCTCTTTGTCATTTTTTGCTTTGAAAGGTTCGAATAGGTCCTGTTGGCGAGATGGTTTTGGCCCACCGGGACGTAAGTTTGACACCCTCTGATATGAGCTGACAAAAGCTCGTTTCTTAGGTGCCAGTTTGGAGAAAATTGATGTTTCTCAGAGACCACATGAGAGAAACCCGAATACTCGCTGCCAAAGCCTCGAATAAGTTTAGCCAATAATAACCAAGCAGAGAGAAACTTCTGTAGCGACCTGTTGGCTGAAGGGAAAAAAAATCACCACGTTGGGACAGAAAATAGTTGCAAAAGATTATTTCTTTAGTTTCAAGACGGTCGTGTTTTGCCAGCTTTTGCAGTCCTTGAACATCTAAATAAAGTCAAATGTGGTAATTACAGTAAATAAGCTCACAAAAGGAGAGATTTTACTGATTTATCATTTTGGGTTGCTGGGATTTTCAACATTTTTACTCTTATTGAGACTGGATTTGATTTGAAAAAGTGAAAGTTCTGCAGAAGAAGAGGACCAACTTCTGTGGACGACTTGGCTTCCGAGAGATTGGATGTGACTTTGGCCATGAAAGCAGGGAACAAAAAAAAAGGAAAAAAACGAAGAAGTTCTTCGAGCCAGTCAGGGTTTAGACTCGATGAGAAATCTATTAAACAGAGACGGACAGGCACTGCATGGCTGCACACCTTGAATTTTTAATTAACCTCCTTCATTCAAAGACCTTGATCCGTGCTGTCTACAGAGGCCCATAACAGAGCTTTGAAAAGGGAAAAAATATCCAAACACCGGTGTCGTTTGAATCATCAGAATTCACCTCAGGCTCCTGAAAGGCTTGTATCTGACTCTGGCTTTGGTTAAGGCCGCTCCGGTGCAGGAGACGGTGCCTTTTTACCCCGACAACGAGATTAGTAGCACTGTCTCCCTCCGAGGCCAAAGAAATGTTGCTCCAACAACACTTCATTATCACGTCCAACACCTGACTTGTTTTAATACTTCCAGACGAGACAAGTTCCTTATCAAAGGCAATTATGTAGCTGGGATGTTTTACCTACCAGGGGGCAGCATCATATGGAATGCAGAGAGAGAGAGATAGTTGAGCCAGAGCAGGGAAATATTCCGTATCTCAATCAAGAGCGAAGAACGAAAAAACACCAACAACACAAATAACACATCAGAAAATACACAGAGGACATCGTGAACACAGATTACAACAGATTAGTCTGTAATACCTGTGGGAACAACAACAGCAGGTACACTTCAGCAAGGTAAAGAAGCTCTTTATTTGGCTCTTCAACTGATTAATAGTCACAGGATACTCGAACTGGAGACGGGCCTGGAGTGCAATTAATCACAGGGTTTTTATCGTGAGTCCTAAATCAAGAGGGGCAATTCTGGGCTTCAAGTCATTTTTTCTGAACATGGTGATCATTATTGTTGACCAGGTCCTATTTTTTATTATTTTTTTTCCCCAAAGTGCTTTTGTGGGAAGCAGTTATGTGCTTACAGTAGTTGGAGTCCCTGCTGCGGAGGGTGTCGACTTCATTTAGACGGAACTTTGGCTGAATTTCCTCAAGGACAACAAGTTGGCATTATTGTCGTTGTTCGCCTAATCTGCAGAGATCCCAAATAAACAGGAAACAAAATAAACCGGGAGGAAATGTTGAGACTGAAGCAATATTTGCACATTTATCTGCGATGAATTCATCTGCTTAATATTGGTCCCGAAAAGAAATCTTGTGGAGAAAACAGGATGAAACTCTGGAAAATGAAAGGGGGTGGGGGAGGTGGGAGGGGGGGGAATTAAAGGAGGAGGTATGGCTGTTGTTGCGAACAGAAGGGCAGCACCGCCGCTCTGACATCACTTTCAGATGCTCTGCCAGCTCGTGCTGCCACGCGCAGATTTCTGCCTGGCTCTGGAGCTCAAACATCACATGTGTAGAAGCTGGGACCTCGTGCCCTGTGGGCAAACACACCGCAGGACCAGACCGCGCGCTAATATCCACAACACATCCAGTAATATCCGCTCGCTGCTCTGCCGGGGAAAAATAGGACTGTTGACTCGTTATTTTTTGAAATGGCTGTGAACGTCTCCCTCTCTCTCTCTCTCTCTGTTACTGAATGGGATTCAATTTCACAGCTCTGTACGGCGGCGACGGATACACGCCAGGGCAAAAATATAGAGCTCACATTTTTTGTTGTTGTGTTGATTACAAAATTACTGCTTTGATGAGTTTTATTTTGGGAAAAACAAACAAACACACCAAAAAAAAAAAAAAAACCTCACAGTTTTTATGGAATAAAAGACGAGTGAAGGCTTGTTGGTTTGGTTTCTTTCACTCACGCCGTCTGGCGCCTGATTCTGCTTTCTGTAATGCTGACATCACAAATACATTCACCCCAAAACAAACATACATTTGAGATGCTAACGTGCGAATAAAAACAAAATATGGTGGCCAGGAGGTGTCAAGGGAAAGTCTGCCTTTGAGGGGTTTTGGCCCGAAAACGTTCGAGACAGTTTGATGCTTTCTGGCAGAAACCCTGAAAGTCACCAAATTTTCTGGTTCCTGCCTTTTGTCTCAAAGACTCGGGTGCCTCCGTGGATTCGTCTCTGCCCCCCCCCACCTGTGCCCTCTTGTGTCTATCCTCCATTCACAAAGACGTTGTTGCTCAGAGGCGTCCTCTTTGTCATTGGCAGCGGTGACCTCCACGCTCTCTCTCTCTCCCCCCCCCCCACCCTGGCACCGGGTCAATTATTCACTGCACGGGAACTACACCTGTGTCCCTTGTGAATCTCCCCCGACAACCGGCCGCCAGAAAAAAATGAGTCTATTACCATGGTGGTGCCAGGTGATGGATTTCATGTTCGCTTGTGGAGTGCAGGTAAAAAAAGGAAGAAAAAAAAAAAACCTGGGGAAGCCACTGAAGGTGACCTTCACAGCCAAGGCATCTTTACCAGTCGGGCGTGTTAACGTACAGACTCCCATGAGGGAGTATCAAAGGGGTGGCGTGGAGCAGCGGTTTCCGTGTCAGACTTGTTTGTTTGTTGAGGGTTATTGTTGTGCAGGCTGTAAACCTGAACGACCTTGAGCCGTGAATTCCTTTATAAGACAATCCCTGGTGGACGATGAGGCCTGTGTGAAGGCTATCCGACCAATAAAAAAAAAAAAATACAAAGTCCGGCCGTCGCTTTTTTCTCGCGCGCTCCGTCACGTTTTCGAAATGCGACCCGATAAAAAATTAAAAAAAAAACGACGGATCTTCGCTTTCGTCTCGTCAATACCAAATGAATGATTCCTCACCGCGCGCCAGACGCTCCTGCTAAAAACTTTACGGCGTCGCCGTCAAAGACTATAGTGGATTGTTAAAGTTTATTTTGAAAGCCGAGGTCTGCGAGCGGTGAAGTATCACCTTTCCGAGCACATTCACACTACCCACTAGCGAGGTGGCATCTGCAGTGCTCAAGGCGGGATGGCAGCCATGCAGGGTAGCAGCAAACCAAGCTGTCAGGCCTGCTGTCTGCTAATCCATTCCAGTGTGGCAGCGCAGTCAGTGAACCCCCCCCCCAACCCCCCCACGCACTAGCAGCACTTCAGGTCAACGGATATGGTCAACGCATGCGGTCAGAACATGTGGTCAGGACAACAGTATCATTGGACCGTGACTAACGGAGTCAGCGATAGGGTGTTTGTTGAGGGGGGGGGTCTCTCGCTTTTCTGTCAGCGAGTCCCCGCCCACTTGTCTGCAGCGACACGCCCTTCCCGTGTTTTTTCGAAGGTGTGCGTCCTTTTGTCTTTGTGCGCCTGAGCGTGCGCACGTCGCGGAGCGACTGCCAGGAGACTTGGCCCGCGGATAAGGGAGACAGGTGAGACGCGGAGCGGGGAACCGGGCAGGTTCTTGGAACAGCCGCGTCTCTCCGCAACTTTGGACCGTTGATGGGCCCGCCTTTTAATACCAGCGTGCGTCAGCTGTCCGCAGCATGCAGAGGCACTGGAGTGTACAGCTCCAGTCTGCCGCGCCTCGGCCTCGCCGCTTTCCCCAGTCGCCCGTGGGCTCGCCAACCGGGCCAGACGTGGCACAGGCGGAGGACAAACGCCGCATGACTCAGGCTTGGTCACCCCGCTTTTGCCTTTGTTCAAGAACTGACACTGATTCGAGCTTCTGCTCACGAATTAAGCCGTTGACTGCGAAAGATGTCGCTTTTTTTTTTTACATACACATGAGTGTACGTTCATGCTGAGGCGCTTCCAGAGATTTTTTAAGGTAGCAGGGAAGCAGGGTGTGTTTAAGGTGAGGAGATAGAGGAGTTGGATCCAGGATGGACTCATTGGTGAAACATTTTCACTGATTTACCTATTTAATATAATCAAAATACAATGCAGATGAACATCTTTAATCGTTATTTGGATTCATTTCTTCATATTATTTAGTTTTTTCTGAGTCAATCCCCTTTTCCTCGTTAAAGAAGACATATATTCCTTAATGTTTTATTACATTAATTCTCCTGTTAATTTATTATTGAACACTATCGTAACATGTGCTTATATTCAGGCCATTTTTTAAATTTCTATTGCAAAAAAAACTAAAAATATTTACTCAAAGTCAAATGAAGCACTTGCTAAAACTAAGTCCGACTTGTCTTATCTCATTTTCTTCAAAACAGTAATGAATAGCAACACCGCCAATGATTGACAGCACATAAAAACCAATGATAGCTGGGAAAGCTATGACCGTCACGTGAGCTCCGCCCCCTGTTTTTTTATGAGAAACAGTTTGATATATGCGGGATTCTCTGAGATATAAAATTACCGAGTGGAGCTGCTTTTTTATTGCTTCTCATGGCCGGAACAGAAACGATTCCTCTGGAAGGTTTCGGTGGAAACGTGACCACCAAGTTATGAACTACGCATAGTTGGGGTTAAGCAACACAACTGTGAAACGTTTATAGTATGCTTAGTGTTTTATGGGGAGTTTCATTGCCCATCTGCCATTGCACACAGCTGTAGGCACACGGAGTCGCTGATTTGCATTAAACTCCTATAGAAATACATTTAATTTCTTGGTTTATGTCTCACAATGTTTGCAACTCTTGTGTATTTAATCACCATGAATATAATATCCGGTAATATTATTTGACTGCAAGTCATTAATTCTTTTTTTTTTTTCACCGTACAAAACCTTTCTCAGCATTAACCCATTGTGATCCATAGCTTTGGAATATATGTCTTTTTTATCCTTGTATGGAGGTGGAGTGGTTGGCTCACTCACGGCACAGCGAGGAGGCTCGGGTTCGATTCCAGGCTCCAGTCCGGGGATGCAGCCGACTTCCTGCCCGGAATCAGCGTGGACGAGCTCCAGCTCCCCGCAGCCCCAAGATGGATGAAAGGATGGCTGTCGGTACCATATGGAGAGGGACATTAAGGGGTTTTCATTTGCACTGGTGAGTAAAATAGCACCCCCTGAAGGCAGAGGGAGTGCACAATGAATCAAAATCAAAAAGACAAAAGCAGGTCCCCTCACTTGCCTCCCCACTGATTTAGTAATACGAGCTCAAACAGCCACGCGCCATTTGTTTGATATCAAAATTACTCGAATATAGCGTGAGAATCCATTGGAAATCATTCGCCGGCTTGGTCCAGTGATCTTTAACGACGATAACATGCCGTGTTGTCGATCTATTAGGCAGTAAAAGCCCGATCCTGTGTTTGCACTGTCGGCTGTGAGGGTTCCCCCCTTCTTTATTTACATGTGGATCACAGCTCCAGCCCGTTCCGCCCGGCTCCCAGGAGTTCCGATGATGAACTCGGGTGTTACGACATTTAAACAGGCAGGTCTGGACAGCTTCTCATAACTCAGGAAAGGTTATTCTCTGGCGGCAGATATAGATAAATGTCAGCAACATTGGCAAGGCTTTGCAGAAATAGAGCAGATGATGCTGGCTGCTGATATTTACAGAGCCTGAAGGAGGAGGAGGAGGGGGAAGAAGACGCGGGCGGCTCTCACAGCGAGTCTCAGCGTACTGCGGCGCGGGGAAACAAAGAATGATCTTCTCAAATGTCAGTCAACACGCGCTGAAAAATCTTCGGAACATAGGTACTGATTTAGCCTCATGATGCACTAAACAGACGCTTTCGTCCTGCTAAAAAACAGAAGATAGAAAGAAGACCGTCATCTCTTTGGGCTGCTGTTGGTTGGAGAGTTTCCCCCCTCCGAGTGACATGAGTTGCGGACCCAAAAACTTCTCCCGGTCTGCTGTCGTTAATCCACGAGGAACCTGAGGCACGTCTCCGCGAGAGGTTTAACCCGCAGAACTCCGATGAGGGATTGCAGCAGGGAGAAGGAGGAGACGGCAGAAGAAGGCCAATTTGTGCGTAAGCCCAGCAGCGGGGCAGGCAGGCACTTAATTCTGTGGAAGCGCATCATTATATGCACCATTTACCAGATGCCTATTTAACATGCAATAATTAGATCACTCAGTTTGGAGAGGAGGGGGAAAGAGAAAAAAAAAAGCCAAGATGTGGGCTACTTAAAACGGGTCCCTTGCCATAACATTAGCAACCCCCCCACGGGGTCACCTGTCAAACTGCTCAAGAGATTAATTCTTTGCTGCGTTCGGGAGAAAAAAAACATATAGTAATGTTCATTGCTTTGTTTTCATACTTCACATCACTGTCGTCTTGTGGTTTTACCATCCGGGAATTGAGTTTGTTCACCATATAAATGGAATATTAGATGGAAACAAAAGATCCTGCAGGTTTTATCAATGATGAAGTTCCCTCTTGAGTTAATTATGATAATCCAAACAAAGAGACAGGTCGGGGGTTTAATTGGTCGTCACATCATTAACTTGAAGCTTAAACCTTTCAAAAGACAAGTTTGTGTTTTAATTGATTTCATTGTTGTGACATGTCAATCTGAATAACAAAATGAAAGACATAAATAGTGTATAAATAAACAAACAAATAAACAGTGTATATACTCGGTGGAAAATGTTTCCTATATGTGATTCTGTAATTTAAAAATCTTAATTGACAACTTTCACATTTTATTTTGGATGCTGCCAATTACTTATGTACACCTCTTCATGTTGTTTTCTTGTATATTATGTAATTTGTTTAGGAATTTTTCTATCAATTTATTTATTCATGAGTTGACTTTTTTCTTTCATTTAGTTAGTCAGTTAGTCGGTCAGTTATTTGGTTACTTCTGTAGTTATTTATTCATTCATTTGCACTTTTTTATTGATTTTTGTCCATCTTCATTCTGTTCCTTTCTTGCCCCTTGTGTGTTTCTTGATGCTAGGTAAACAAAGCCTCCCTCCTGTTTCTTTGTGGATTGAACCAATAATGTCCTGTATTTCGCATCAGGAAGCCTCCTTCCAAACAAACCGTCTCCAGCCCCTCGGTCCCGCCTCCCCTCAGCCGGAGAGCACATAATAACCTGAGGACGGAGTCTGTGCCTGGCTGGACTCGCTGCTCCTCCTGCGTGATGGTCCAAAACCTCTGTGCTCCGTCAGGCCAGAGAAGCAGATGCTGACCCCCGCCCCCCCTTCTACTGGAGCTGTTATGGCAACGTTAATGGAGTAATTTATGGGCGAGATAAAGTGAAATGGGTCATCATCAGCTTTCTCGCCCGTCCTTTGTGTCTGTGGTCTTTGCTGCTTTCAGCTTGGGAGGGGGGGGGGGCGGCCGCAGTCCTGCAGTGGACCCCCTGGGGCGAGGGGAGTGAGTGGTACCTGAGGAGTTAAATGGCCTGAGAAGGACACGCTCCACCATGCCTGTGTTCGGTAAGGCTCTATAGAACAGCCTAATACAATGGTGGAGAAAAAAAGGGGGGCGAGCGTCATTTATGACCTGAAAAAAAAACGGGTGTTTTGAGGTCACAGCCAGACGCCGAAACTCGACGTGTGCTGCAGCGTCGTGGAGGAGGCAGTGAGATGAAGCGGGGGTGCATCATAAAGCTCAGAGACGATCGTAGTCATATATCGGAAGAAAGAATCAGCCAGCCTTCACTGTTTCCCCCTTAATAGCTCATTCCTTCTGATTTACAGCACTTCTGCAAGTTCCCTTTATACCACAGCCTGAAGTCCAACATTCAGGATTATCAGATTAATGATTGTTGTTAACTCAAACTCCGACTGATTCGTCCTCTCCCCTTTGAACACTGACAGCTTTGTTCCTCAAGCAAACCGGCGTCCATTACAATAAAGTCATAATGCTCCGTCAGCAGTGCATCAACACCTAAATTAAAGGTGTTTTGTGAGTGATGCTGCCGTCGTCGTCGCGTGAACTGTCACCGTCAACGCCAAATGATCTACTCGTTTAATAATGGAGAGAGCTTTTATATGATTGTGTCCCCGGGATTGGCCGACTCTGATTGGCTGTCTCGCTCAGCGGATAAAAAATGAAACAACCATCCGCGTAATTTATAGATGCAATTTTGATGGGACAGATCCACACTCATTTTTGTGATATGACAGTCAGAAGCCACACGCTTGTGTGTGTCCACGTGTAAACGTCTAATAAACACAGATCCAATCTGAGATGGGCTGCATGATGGGGAAGCGGTTTGTGCGATGGACTCACCCATGAAGGTCCTGGGTAAGAACTTGGTGGGGACTCAATTTTTTCGGCAATACTCAGCCATATTTTCGTCCTCTTTCTTCGTTTCTTGTTTTTCTGTTGCTCCATCTACCTGAAGCAATGTTCCACTCTTGTGTTGAGGACACAACTATTTTTAGGCCTCGAGTGCTTTTCTTTTCCTCTCAAATGGTAAATCTGATGCTCATAATGTAGAACATTTTGAAGGTGGTTTTATTTTTTAAAGAAAGGACGTTTTAAGAACTTTATTTTTATCCTTGTCATTGATTGCATCCTCTGTTTCATCTCTTTAAACCTTTTCTCTGTTCTGACTTAATTCCAATTTGAACTTTACGTAATTACATGACAGAATTGTATTAATCTGATGCTTTACATGGACCAACTTGCTGCGATTTCTTTCCCAGTGGCAGTTCTCCTGCTTTATTGAACTTTGCAGTGGGTTTTTTAAGTGGTTTGTAAAGACATTGTGTCAGTTCAAACTCCCTCCATCCCTTAATATGCAGCAGGTTGGTTCTCTTGTGGCTGATTCTGCTCCCTTTTCCTGTCATATCTGCCGGGATCTGGTCCAACTCATGAGGCAATCGAACCCATTTACAACTCGACCTGTGGCTTCACACGAAAAGAGTTGTCGGAAGTGCCGGCGATAAAGAAGAGAATCCAGAGGAGAAATATGTTCCAGAGTTAAACCAACCGCGGTGTGAAAATGTTATGAAATACGGTTGAAATCAGCGTATCGGCGTGGAACTGTAATGAGAGTATACGTTAATGCGGCTCTTTCTGCAGGTGGCGGTGAGGAGCGGGAGCCTCCGGGCAATACCTGACACTTCTTATGTGATCCATTAAAGTTCAGCGGAGGCTGCCTGAGTCTCAAATCAAAGAGAGGGGAAATTGACCGAAATGTCTGTGAGGCAGGGGGGGCATTCATCATCCTAAGATAACACGTGTTCCCTCCATATGGCT
>JAUESE010000098.1:9136416-9150442 GCA_032274725.1 Malacoctenus triangulatus
CCCCCCCCCCCCCCGCCGCCCCCCCCACCCCCCCCCCCCCCCCCGCCCCCCCCCCCCCCCCCTTCGCATCAGCCAAGCCGCTCATCTTGGCTGTTCCTTGTGACTCGTGGCCGGATTTGGGCTGGTTTCATCGGCGCCGAGACGGAGGGCGGCGACGCACCCGTCGTTTCTCCTCCGGATCGGCTCTGCTGAGCTCGTTACTCATCTGAATCGTGGTCTCTTTCGCCCCCCCCCCCCCCCCCCCCCGCCCTCACTCTGCCCTCTCGAGGCCTATTCTCGCATTAGCCTTTGTTCTGGGGTAACGTTAACCACGCGCGTGCGTGGCGCGTGTGATTGTGTGCGTCTGCGTGTGTGTGTGTGTGAGAGAACTCGGGATGGTCCGCACTGTGTTTTTTTCTGTGTGCATACATGTGCCTGTGTGTCTGCGTGTGCGTGTGTGTGTGTGTTGGAACACATCCATCAGTCACCCTACCTCAAACCAGTGGTGCCAGCCCTTTTTTGACGCGTGCAGCACAGTCACCAAACCTTATTGCACACACACCACTGTACTGCACAAATCTCAACGCGACGGAGAGAAGCCTGCATTGCTTTTCTCTCCCACCTCTGATACACTTTTCATTTCTCCGTTTTTGAGCCCATAAAAGAAAAAAAAGATGCTTCATCCTTTGTTCCCCTGTTACAGATCATCTTTGTACAGTGGACCAAAAGTAAATATTTTCTGATATTCAAAGAGATATATAGATATATATATGTATAGTATATATATAAGGATGATACACTACATATATTTCCTGCTTTTTAATGTGGTTGATCTGATTGTTTCTACGTGAATGTTTCTTTTGGTAGCTCATCTGTAATTATTTCATAGACTGTGAAACGGGAGAGGCCTGGGAACTAACTTCTGAATCATTAGACTGCATCTATACTTGAACTGTTATAGCCTTTCTATGTTGTGGAGAATATTGAGATTAATCCTCTGAACGGGAACATTTTGTCTCTAAAATGAAATTGCTCAGATTTTTTTTGTTTTTCTTGTTTTTTCATGCTCGGTGAAATGGTCTCAGCCCTTCCTCGGCAGAAAATGTTTATTTATTATCGATATTTATTGTGTTTCTGTTCTCTTTTTATTTTGGAGCGCTTATGCATAATGGGGGTACTGAGGATAAATCACTGATTATAATACCGCTGCAGAGAGCAGACCTACTGTACAGAAAGAAGCCGTTTCTGTTGTTGTTTTTTTTTATTTGATTTGTGAGTCGTTTTTCCTGAAAGTCGGTTAAGGTGAAAACTAAGCGTTGGCACTGTATTTGCTGTAATTACAACCTTTTTTTTCAAAGGTTCCGTCACTACTCGTACAAAAGATCGTTTCAGACACTATCAGGAGCTTCGCCAATGCTTCGGTTCCCTCCGGGTCGTGTGCCTGTTGTAGAAAATATCTGTAAAGAGCCTGCAAGTACTTTGCATCATCTCAGCTCCGGATCTTTCCTTTCTCTTCTTTTTCTTTTTTTTCCAATTTTTTTCCGTCGCCGACACGACTTGCGTGACATCTTGTGAGGAATCAGAAAAAGTGAATTTCTAGCCTCCCCAAAGCCACGTTCCTCAACGGTTGAAACCTATGCTACACATCTCCTCCTTTAGCCTTACCCTGATCCTGCTGGCTTGAAATGTCTGATCCAGGAACTGAGCGCACGCACGCATACACACACACAAACACGCTCACACAAACACACACATCTGACTTTGTAACCATATTGATCGAGGACAGTTTGGAAAAAAAGAAAAAAAAAAAGTCCGTGTGGAAAGGCCAGTGAACTTCACAGTAAGCAGCTGCAAGTTTAAAGAGCCTGAAGCCTGTTTTTTGTTGTTGTTGTTTTTGCATTAATTTGTGGCCTCGTTGAATGTGAATGAGCGACGGCTCCCTGACTCCTGGTACGAAGTTGGCAACTACAAGTTGGATCGATGAAGGAAAAAAGGTTGGAAATCTCGACTAAGAACGACCAGATACAAACAGACATGGTTTACAGGATCTTATCGAAACCTACCAGTTTCTGAGGAGCTCCATGTCCACACTGTGTTTAAGTTGTTTTGTTTTTTTTTTCAAGCGAAAAGCAAAGGCAGGGCTCTGCGCAGTGCGATCGTGCTGCAGTGAAAAGGGGCAAATGTCGACGCAATCGTCAACAAAACAAAAATCTAGTAATTGTGTTTAACATATAAACTAATTGATTGGCAATTTGCACAGTAGTTCATACTGTTTGGCAGATGTGATCATCAGTTCAGCTTCCTGCTCTCCTCAACACTGACTCCAACTACTGAAAGGAGATACTAAAAAAAATGCTTTTGTTTGGGGAAGAAAACAAAACAACAAGCACTTCTATGGACAAGGGGCCCTTTGACTGGGCTCATACTGCTGCAAAAAAAACAAAACCAGAAACAAGACGCACCCTCCTCCCCACTGCTCACCTGTCCGACCACTCGAACACTGTAAAACGTGACGGGCTTTTCCTGTCTGTGAAGCTGCGACACGCGAGCTCTGTGAAGGCTTTACAGGATCCTCTCTCTTCTTGCCTTCGTCATCATCACCTTCCTCTCACTGAATGATCTTTCTTTGTTTTTTTTTTTTTTGTCTTTTCTATTCACGACAACACCGTAGACGGTAACTGACTTGTTATTTTTGTGCCTGAAGTGAGGGGAGAGAAAAAAAAGGCTTAAAACGTGTTTTTTCTTTCACATCTCTAACCGTGTGCTTTCAGATCGTAAGTGCTCTCTGGTCTCGCACACCTGCCATGTGCTGCTAGAAACTGTTGTTGTCTCAGTCTAGATCTTTAACCCCCCCCCCTCCCTCCCTCCCTCGATTGATTTCTCTCACCAGACGGTGCCAGACAGTGATTTAGCTCTCTGCATCTCAGAGTCTGCCTGGTCGACACTGGACTTAATGCTGCCAACACAATTGTACTTTCTTTCTCGGTGTCTTTTTAAAATGACAAGTAGAAACATTTTTTTGTCGTTGTTTTTTTAACATCCGTTTGCCCGTTTCCAACCGTTAGACGACATAGATATAAGCTAGTCCTCACCTTGTCATAGGAGAGCTGAGAAATGCCTCGTCACCCCCCCTCCCCCCTTCCCCCCCTAGACAACAATGGCAGCTTCACTGACCCATAAGCAGACTCCAGTGCCTTTAATTTCGCCCCGGCCAAAGCAGACGGCCTGGGTGACTGTGGGGTCTCTGGTGGGCAACAGGTGGAGGCTAACCAAGTGGAGGCCATGTCGTCGCCCAGGTGCTGCCAACTGAGACGACGCCAGGACTGAGGGAGCAGGAAGAAAAAAAGTCAAACTCGTTCTCAGACTGGACTATTTATTATTTACTGGATGTGACACTACACACAGACACACACAAACACACACTTAGTAAGTTCCACACGGTAGATCACCTGCAAACACCTTTTTATTGTATAGACCTGGTCGGTGAACCAGGAGAATTACTGTAAAAACTGCGCTGAGTTGTTTTGTTTTCCCCCCCCTCCCCTCCCCTCCCTCCCTCCTTTCCTGATCGTGACTTCTTAACGTCCAACGATATTTTTTCTCTTCTGAATGCTGTGACCTGTTTGAGATTTGTTTCCGTTTTTGTTTCAAAGTGCCATTTGACAGTCTGGTGAGTCGTGGCCATCTGTAGCACGCTCTAATGCAAGCACAAGCATTTGGCAGTGGCATTTTTTTGGGGGGGGAGGGGGGAGGCTTTTATTTTTGATTCACCCTCGACGAAAAAAATGTGTATATATATATATCAAAAAACTGAAAAAAGGTATATTTATTTGTGTCTTAATTATTTGTTCTTTTGGTGAACACTTTTATCGGATATGTTGGCTCAAAGTGCTTTTGTGATTTATTTTCCTTCTCTTTTGGATGATGTATAGTATCTGATATAATATATACACACAGATTTCATGTGACTTTTCTTTACGTGTGCCGTTCAGTTTTTTCCTTCTTATGATGTATATTCTCGAAATTGGCAAGCGAAGCAACGTGTGTTGGGTGATTTGTATCGTGCATTTTACATGGACAGAAGAAGAAGAAGAAAAAAAAAAAGACGAGGACAACCGGGGGACTTTTATATTTACAAAGACATTATCATTTAGTGTGTCGTATTGATGATTATAGAAACTATTAAAGACACATGTAGTTTGGTTTTTTCTGAATATTTCAGATCTCAGCTCAGGCTAGCTTCTTAGTGTTGTTTTCTTAAAAGATTTGTGACTTGTCTTTGCAGTAATAAACGTTTTCTTGTTCAGGACCCATTTGTTTTGCTTCACTCACTCGCCGACCAAAAAATCTCAAGAAAGTTGACCTGAACGCTGTCATCAGCAGGCAAAATTGTGTGCGATTGCTCTTTTCTGCTTGTCACCAAAACAACTGACCACAAATTTAAAATATGAAGGAAGATAAGAATTGGGGAACTTCGACGCGACTCTTTATGTTAGCCCGTTAAATTTTATTCAACCATATTCATACATATAAACACCGACGTCATTCAAACTCCATATGTATTCAGATTGTATGACATAAGTGTGAAGATTAAGATGAGCATGAACTTGCAGTTCCTGAAAATTGTACAGCATTCCTCTTTTTTTTTCTTTTTACACTTTTTCTTTCTAATTATTATGACCAGAATGGTTGTTTTTTTTTTATCACTGTAAAGGTAGCAAAAAGAGTATAAAATACTGCAACAGCTGGAGGTAAACAGAGCTCCAAATACCAAAATACTGATCAATAATGTTGAGCCAGAAACTAAAAGTGGTGGTGGAAGGGGGGCGGGTGGGGGGGGGGGGCAGCGATCAAAACCAAGCAACGTAATACTGAAACGACTGCAGTCCGGGAAACCTTCTCACGTATCCTCGAGTATATTTGGCATAATTATGGCTTACGCTTCCTCTCACAGTTCACTCCATGTTTACTCAGCTGTTGTCTACAATATATTACACGTCCTCCTGTCGTCTGATTGGGCGGTGGTGATTGGTTTTGGCTCCACCCAGCGTGTCTTTATGGTCTCGAATGTTCAGTTGGTTTAGTTTTTTTTCTTCTAACCCTGCTGCAGGAGAGAGATTGATACGCAAAAACGGATGCTGAAAAAAAAAATGAGGGAACACGCTGAACGTTCTTCTCTGTGATGAATCTGGTCAATAGCAAGAAAGAAAAATTCGACTATGCTAAAGAGATTATATGGATACAAACAAGTAACCACAGATGAGACTATGAAACAAGACAGAACACAAATTAATAAAGTGCTAAAAGACACTATGTGGGCATCTAATTAAAAAAAATGACAATAACATAATGAAGATGTGTTAAGAGTCTTTTTTTGGGTGGGTGGGTTCAGGATATTTGATCATTTCAATTAACTTCAGGGGGTTTAAAAGGTTATTTTTCCATGAAAAAACATCACTTCTCAATGTTGTAACAGCCTCGATAGAAAGCAGATAAAATGGGAGTTTTTTTCATTGGTTGTACAGTTCAAATGGGCTTCATCATTTTGCATTGTTTTTTAAAACCATTCCAAACAAAAAAAAATAGAAATCAAAGACAAAAAAAAAACAAGAAACAAGGTCTGTCAGCATTGAAAAATATCTCAGATTACATATTACAATGAGTCATGACTAATGATTTGACAGAACTGTCCTGATCTGTGAAGGAGGGAGGCGGGGGTGGTGGTGGAAGGGGGGAGGGGGGGGGGGGGCTCAATTTAAAAAGCTGCATCGGCTGTGGAGAGCCAATAAAGGAGGGCTGGACCGGCAGTATACTCCAGGTGAAACCACACGGAGGATGTCCTCGTCAAACACACACACAGTGAGCCACGTTATGCACGCATTGATTGGAAGCCAGAGAACAGATAGAGAGCATCAGCAACACGATTCCATCAGCTACAGAGATTCTGTACATGTTAAAAACGCGGACGTCCAAACTGGATAAAAGACCGCTAAATAAGTTCTTCAACTTATGTCATGATGATGTTTCACACAGCCTAATTACACGTCGACTGGTTCTTATTAGTTCATTATTATCTATAATACAGAGTAGTTTTGTATCTGGCTTTGTTCACTCGGTGTGAATCGGTGAACAAGGTGAAAATACTGTCTTCCTTTGTGTTGAACATCCTCTTGGCAGCGTGTCTCCAACGCGCCGTGACTCCTCCCAGTGTGACTCACACCTTCCTCGGGCTGTTGTTTTGACCTGACCTGACCAGACCTGGAGTCTGCCTTGGCGTGCTGGTGCCTGCGCGGTTACAAAAAAAACAAAGGGAGTTTTGGAGTATACTGCTGGCCGTAAAAAAAGTCCCACCTCCGCGACGGACTCCTCGCAAGTTTGCAGTCCTCCTTCGGCGCTCCGGGCCAGTAGGGGGGGAGCGCTCCGTTCAGCGGAACGGCCGGGTCTTCTTCCGACGCTTGGGACGCTCTGGCGCCGCGCGCGGCTCAGTCGAGGGGCTGGGGGTCGGCGATGGGCATGGTGTGCAGGACCTCGTCCAGCAGCTGCAGAGCTCGGTGCAGGTGGATCTCGATCCAGCAGGGCGTCTCCTTGATGCTCTGCCGCGGGTAGTCCGGCCCCCAGCCCTTCACGAAGCTCATCCGCAGGATGCACAGCCTGCGCAGGTCGTCCACCCCGATGCCTGCGGCAGCAGATAAACCTGCGGGAGGAGAAGTCACCGTGTCAACATGCAGAAAGTTCTGAGCTCATCCTAAACCTGACGGAAACAAACTGACGTGACTGTTGATCTTGCATAAAAGCAGCTTTTTCTGTTTCACCATCCAAACTACTTCTTTCCAAAGCTGTGTGATCTGCTTCCATCAGAGAAAGTCTCCACTATTGGTCTCAAGTCCCCGCAGAGGGGGGCGATGATGAAAAGCAATCGCTCTAATAGCCTCCGACACTTATTCCAGGCTAAGTGCAGCCGCAAAAAGCACTCACTGATGGCAGGGGCGATGCCTCCCACGGAGCCGGGCCCGGGGATGTTCCCGGCCACGGCGGCCGCCTGCGCCGCAGCTGCTGCCTGAGCGGTCGCCGCCTGCTGCTGCATCTGCCGGTGGCACTGACGCAAGTCGAACACCTGGTGGAGGAAGGGGGAGGGGGGAAGGCGAGTCTGTGAGTACTGTCGGAGTTCTGGATCAACGCCGAGCGCTCAGGTAAAAAAATATGCACTTTTGAGCCCTTCAACAGAGAGGAAGTCCATTTCTGTGATGCCGGTGCGAGCGCGGCGCTGTGGGCTCACCTTGATGTAAGCACTGGGGTAAATCTTGTGGACTGCGTCGCCGGGGGCTCGGCCGGCCTCTCGGTCCAGATAATAGCTCTGCACAAACACTGCGTGATCACTCAAGCAGCGCACCCACACGTCTCCTTCACCTTTGCACTCCAGCTGGACGCCTTTGCCGATATGCAGCCTGATGACACGAGGACGGGGGGGAGAATGATAAGGGGGGGAACAGTCGGGAAAACAAAACACACAAAACCAAAACAGCTGAGGGCTGTAATCTCACCTGGCTCTCTCGATGTTCTCTGTCCTGTGAACGTTGCTCAGCTGACCCAGGCAGAAGCGATCGCCCCCTGAAGGGTCCACGTAGCCGTCCACCGTCACTATGGGACATGTGGACGGCACTTTGAACGTCTCCCCGACCTGGACGTCCATCTCAAAGTACGCGATGGAGCACCAGTACTCTGGAGCTGCAGACACCCAAACAGCAAGCAGAGGTTAAACTCACCGCAAACGTGTCGATTCTGTTTCCCCCTCTGCCTGACGCTCGATACTCACCGGGGTGATTTGAGATGGGAGGCTGGAACGCAATTTCATTGGTAACAGGCCCTGCGAGAACAAGCCTGTATTAGTTTTTGAACAGACAACTCAGAACCAACATGAGCTCCTGAGATGTGATATGAGAAAATGTACTTTGATTGCTTGGTAACAGCGAATGATTGCGGAGTGAAGTTGCAATATTTGAGATTTAATCTTCTCATTTGCAACTCCAAAGGAAGAACACATGAAAAAGCTTCATGTTGACACAAATGTAAGAAAGGTATTATAGGCAGGACTTCTTGCGTGTCTGCACTCACAGTAATGCCCCGTGTGGGGCATGGGTGGATGATGCTGTAGATGCCCGTTCTGGTGCGGAGGCACTGCTGGTGTGAAGCTGCTGGTCCTGCTCCAGTTGGGGGTCGCGTCTGTACCAACGGGAGACGAGTACGTTTGTGAAACAGTCGTAGACGAAAAGTGCATCATGCTCGAATTCCAGGACAAGAAAAGAACTTGTTTTGATGTTTTATATAACGGCGTCTCACTTGATGGTCCAGCACTGATAGTAGAGAAAGCAGAGGTGGAGGCCGAGCTGCCGCCCTCAGACGGGGGCATGAGAGCCGGGCTGCTGAAGGTCTCCTGCGGCCCCGGCCTCGACGGCGGATGCTGGATCGTCTGCAGGTGGTTGTCGGAGCTGGAGTGAGACTGCTGGTTGTCGTAGTCATACTCGTCTTTTACCAAGAGTGGAGCTGGGAAAAAAAAGCACGTGTTTCATTAGAAAGAGTCCACGGAATCCCTCAAACCGAAGAAAAAAAGAACATTTTAGCATCTCTCCTACCTGAGCTTGAGAGGGTCAATCCTGATAAGTCTGCATTAGGGAAAAGAAAAGGAGTCGTTTTCAGTGAGCTTCAGCACATTCACGTGCAATCAAGTGGAAAAAAAATCTGTGGGTCGTACTCACCGATCCCAGGAGAGACCACCCTCTCGTAGTGGTACGGGTTGACACAAACGTTATCGCATTTCAGGTCAAAGGCATACTGGCAGTATTTGACGTGTTTCAGCTCGTTCTTGTGTAGATCTGGCCACCTCCACAGTCTGGCATAGACGACGTGAGGGAACCCTTTCCGCCCCGCAACCTGCAACGCACACGATCGTCTGATCAGGAAGCGTCTCTGACAAACTTGCGGACCAGCAGGGCTTAAATCTGCCACCGTACCTGGAGGCGACCGTCCAGGGTCCGCTGTATGGTCACACACTTGCTGGGATGAGCTCCGTTGGTGGTGATGGCCGTGATGAGGGAGTCCAGCTCGTCTTTCTTCTCCTTCAGCTTCTTGACGAGACTCTCGATGGCTCGCTTGGCGAAGCTTTCGCTCTCCCCGCCCTGCCGGTGGCACATGAGGCTGTGCACGATGCTCAGGCAGGCGTCGTTGCTCGTGGGAGTGTTTGTGATTGACATCTTTGCTCCTTAGGGCTCCGGGGGCTCGGTGGAGGCTTTCCTGGCTGACTCCTCTGCGGCTTCACCGGGAGAAGTGACAAGGTGCAATTACGCCTTGATCCAGCAGTGCCCACGTTTGGCAACCTGAAAAACGGCAGGAGCGCAGACATGGGACCG
Source organism: Malacoctenus triangulatus (assembly GCA_032274725.1). NCBI lineage: Eukaryota > Metazoa > Chordata > Actinopteri > Blenniiformes > Labrisomidae > Malacoctenus > Malacoctenus triangulatus. Next base: position 9,145,800 of record JAUESE010000098.1, read on the forward strand.
AAAGTTCAGACGAGTGCATCAAGCAGAAAACCATCACGCCGCGTTACATAAAAGCACCACCGGGTAAAGCTCAATCTGTCTGACAGCACGACATATTTTGAGGGTGTCGGAAGAGAAGTGATTATCACAACATAACACCTTTGAGTCGAGGCTGCGGAGGGACCTCTCCTCTCCTCTCTGTGCATGCCAATTAGTTTTTGTCTTCCATCCAGTAGCTTAGCCCAACCGTTCTTGAATGGAGAGACGCACGGTGGCGATCTCCAGTTGTGGATCATTTCATGTTGTTAGTTAGGACATTGTTTGTCTGAACTTCTGTTTTACTTTCACTCAACTTCTTCATTCACTGCAAATGGTTTTGGGTCTATTTCTGACAAACAAACTTGTGAATAGTTGCTTACTGATTGGCTGTACTTAAAAACTAATTTTTTTTTTTAGCATTTTAGCACAATTATCAAAATCTATTTTAATCTGTATTTATTGACTTTTACAATTGAAAAATGTTGCTGTGACATATCCCCTTTTTATGATTAGTTATATTCTAAATTTACAGCATTGTAGTTAAAGTTGCATGAACAATAATAGATCTCGAAGCTAACTTATAGATCGATTGGCTTCTCCTTAGAGGAGTACAAGATACAGAAATTACCATTTTAGTAACGCTCTGTAACTTTTTAAGCCATTAGCGCTTAATAACATATCACATGTCGTTAGATCTAATGGGGAAAAGGAAAGCTCCACATTCACGCCTGGAAGAACGCGCAGCTTCGATGTGATTAAAAACTAATTACCGCCTCAATAAAGGTGAACTTATTTTGTAGTTAAATGTGCACATTCAAGTCGGACTAAAGGGCACGTGCGTGCGACATTTAACGCGCATTCTTCGCACCGAGAGCCGCAACTATCGTTAACTCCGCGGGGGTAATTTGCCGTAGCTAATCATCACTCGGAGCGCAGATTCAAACGCGATCCTCCAGCAGCAGGCGGCTCAGCCAGGCCTCAAACATGCTGCCCAGGTATTGTTTTCGATTGTGCGTTGAGACCGATTCATCAAGTATTTAGTAAATGTCGTGCAGTCGTGGAAATAGGCTTCGACAACAACTGCACAGCTAATGTGGAGTGGCTCTAATGGCGTTAGCCCTCACTAGGTTGAGGGACTGTTAGCAAGCAGCCCGCAGAAATCGTTCGTCCGTCGCTGATTTAAATCAAACCGGGGCATATTTGTAGACTTACAGTGATTTAGCCGCTTGCTGAAGGTATTCCTGCCGGCAGAAGGTGATCGGCGGGTGGCTGTTTTTTTCTCTGCCGGAGCGCCGACACGCTATCCACCATTAACGAGCTTGCGTTTGTTATTTTTGCTAGCACACACGCTAACAGACGGTCCTCGACTGCACGCTAGCTCACCGGCTAAAGCTTCTCGGACGGGTCCAGATGTACGGCCCCAGCAAAAGGTTACAGCATCATACGAGCCGGCTGCACTTCGGAGTGTCGTCTCGCTTTGATTTCGCACACCAAAACACGCGAGCTAACGGCGGCGCGCTCACTCGCTAGCTGGCCACGAAAATAAACAAAAAATTCTCCTCCACCCACCACGACGCCACTGCGCATGCGCGCGGGGAAGGTAACAGGCGTGGCGCTGCAGTGCAGTTTGTTTACCGTAATTAGAGGAGAATCACAAACACAGCCGCTGTAAGTCCGCTTATACTCAAAAATCGCCATTCAAATCGGCTTTTCCACCAAACGATACCTAAATTCCCACAATTTACTGGATCCTTTGGGGATGAGGGGCTTCCGTAACGGAGGAGCAGCTGTTCCAGTAATCCTAAAATTATTGACCGGATTTCTCTCTTTCGACTTAATCTGCAATTATTAAAAATGAGCTCTGATTTAACCGATAATAGCATGAAGCAAATAATCTGAATTTCAGTCAGCATTGAAGCCTTTTTTTTTTTTTCACTGGCAGGGGGTGATCAAGTACAATCAGATTTGGGAGGCCATAGACAAAAAGGAGTTATGACAATGTTGTCTGCTGGGAAAACCAAACTATTTTAGAATCCTTTATTTAAATGGACACCAACAAAACAAAACCAAATTCGCTACAAGGCGAAAATAGTCCCTTGAATTTTTTTTTTATATTAGACTGCCCCAAAAAACGTGCACCGATTTGCAGCCGGACCACCAATGCTGAATAAAGAGGAAGCAGTTTTCAGGAGGTAGATAGAACTGATGAAAAAAATGAGAGGAAGTGCAACCATGGTGACATTATTTTCAAGGTAAGTTAGAATTTTTATCACAGGTACTCTGACAGACAGCAGCTCCACAACTGTTTATTTATGCCAGCAATGAAAGTATTGTTTAACCTTTGCTCAGGGCAACTTTTTAATAGGCAATTACACAATAATAATAATCAGTTCCTTGTACCTTGCTGACAAATGTAGTGGCTTACAGTATTGTGTTAATTCATTAGATGTACTTCCCATCACTGGCTAATTGGCACTTAATTTATCTGGTTGAAGACGTGTAAATTGGAAGTTTACCGTTCTTGACAGACACTCATCTATGAACTAATGACGACTCCAAGAGGAAGCGATGTCGCAGCAAACAGGTCTTAGACAGGTAAGCTTGTAAATATTACGGGTCATGAATACAAAAACTTTAACAGTTTTAATAATGAAGACTGGTAGCTGGTTCAGTTCTGTTCACACCTGGAGCTGTTGAGACATGACTTTTGAGTGTAATAAACACACAAACATAGAAGTTTTTAGATCCATCTTGCTTCAGTAAACAAACACACTGATTGTGAATCACTGATGGAAATGTGAACTTGTCGCAACCTGCCTGGTGTGGGTAATTAGTTTTTCTTCAGTGCTTTCAAGCGTGACCCACCGTGGCACGGTTCACAGCCACGATTTTAATCGGAAGATCTGATTACATCATTTGTAGTTTGATTATCTCGAACAGCTATAATGACTGTCCCTCTGGTGGTTCTTGCATAGTGTGACGTTACAGCAAAGGAACCAACTTCCTTTGTGAAATCTTCCTGCTCCCGTCCCCAAATAACATTCACCACATTTTCCTAAATTCTAGCACACTGAAACCTTTGTTTTACTCAATTTGTCGATGATTGGAAAGGAAACCTCCACATGTGATATGACACAGCAATGAGACAACAAAAAAATGAAATCAATAACATTTTTTTTTTTTTTTTTTTAAGATTTGGAGTCTGGCATTGAGGTCTTTCGTCCACCATAGAAAGTTATTTCAACTTATGTAACAAATGGAATCGAGGTAAGATGCATACAGGAAACCATACACACGTTTGTCAGCAAAAAAAAAAGGTCAGATATTCAAAAGGAAATTAGAGGCAAGAAACATTTTCTAACTTTTGCGCTTTTATTCCAGCTTTAAATATGTTCTACAACTGTAAATTATTCGGTTCACAGCCAGCCAGTTTCCCTCCCCTGCACACCTAATCTGTGTAAATCTCTGTGCTGAGTGCGTATTAAGTTATAAGGTTCCACAGTGTTATTCCATTATTGTTATCTACTTCCGACTGTTAACAGCAGAAGCTGGGTGACAATGTGACGCGTATTTTTTTTTTTTTTTCCATCCGTACCGTTGTCCCGGCCTTGATAAGGGCGAGCGAGAGCATGCCAGTGTCAGAGGAGCGACGGGGGGGCGGGGGGGGCGTTGCGAGGGCACCAGGCGACCTGGTGGCAGCGTTGTCAATAGAACATGTTGGCGCTGGAGACCAGGAATCTGACACCACCTCCGAAATGCTGCCACTTGGAGTGGCGTCTCATCCTGAGTGATGGTCTACAAGACTCCAGGCTCTGACACCTCTTTATCACCGCAGCATGGAAGCAGACAGAGAGAGGCCCGTCAGGCATGTGACGCCGGAGGGGACGGGGATTAGGCCTGTTCGATGGGAGCCCGGCTATTACCCCCCCCCCTCCACACAATGAGACGTGGTGTCCAGAAGACGCAGTGAATTTATTCCATTGAAATGCTGAATCTCTTTTCCGTGAGCTTTATGCTACTGAAGGAGCCCAAAGCGAGACGTGAACAGCTCGTATAGAGAGAAAGCTTTCACAGCTATTGACGGCCACGTCGGGTGAGAGATATTACATTTTTCACACAAAGACCTCCGAGACCGCACGCGAATCCTCTTCCTGGTCAGAAGCCATCAAAAAATGTTATTTTTTTTCTGCCAGGTTGGCAAGCACAAAAGGAAAAGAAGAGGAAAAAAAAATAATGTCACAGTCTTTGAATCACCTCAGTGGCTCCAAGACGCCAAAGGGAACAGAAACAAATTATACAGTTTGCAAATCTGCAGCATGTGCGTTTTTTTTCTTATAAAGCATTAAGGCAAAAAAAAAACATTCATTCAACAACAAACAAGTGCTTTTTGTGTTCCAAAAAGCAAACAGTGTTGTTTCAATGCAATGCTAATCAGAGCTATTCAGCATAGGCTCGTCCAGCACTGACATTGAAATAAAAGCCACTTTTTCTGCATATTTGAACTGATTGTACATCCTAACACATCCTCTAAATTTTTGCTGAAGATAATACTCGTGTGTGTGTGTGTGTGTGTGTGTGTGTGTGTGTGTGTGTGTGTGTGTGTGTGTGTGTGTGTGTGTGTGTGT
>JAUESE010000098.1:9150680-9163624 GCA_032274725.1 Malacoctenus triangulatus
TAGATAGATAGATAGATAGATAGATAGATAGATAGATAGATAGATAGATAGATAGATAGATAGATAGATAGATGATTTCTTGGATCCATCCTTGCACAGTCTCTTCCTCCTCCACTACTATCTACAGCCGCACTCGGCCACCACCATCCCCTCGTACTTATGGTTGAACGTGATCACCCCATTATCGTGATACAGGAGCGAAATCGGCTCCAACTTAGTGGGCACACAGCAGGCACGCGATGCTCTCTCAGGACTCTTGACGCTCAGCAGTGTCTGCACTATGGCATGTTTGGTGGGCGAGACTTCAGAGGTCATGGGTGGGTTGCACACACCGTTGCATTCGTAGGCCTCGTAGCCGAGCGGCTGGATGATCCACTTATCCCAGCCAATGTCTTTAAAATCCACAAAGAGAGGCGTCCTCTTGCATGACTCGCTCTTAACATTGCGACGGATTCGAGGAGGTGTGTCGTAGATAAGGTTGGACTGCAGCTGCGCGAGGGACTGTTTGTGTAGTTCGCCCTGGTTTACACGGGCGGCGTTGTGATTAACGTGGCCCCACGGGGGCTCCTGGCTGCCGCCCGTGTTTTCGTAAAGGTCACTCTCGTGTTCGATCATCTGGTCGAGCTCCTGCTTGTCCCGTTTGCGATCTCGGCTCTGATGGTCGGAGAAAACGATCACGGCCGCGTCGTGTATTCCGTCGGCGCTCTTGTCGATGTCGACCAAACCCTGGCCCCCCTCCTCCTCCTCCTCCTCCTCCTCCTCTTCCTCTTCCTCCTCGGGCCCCACGCTCGCGACGTGAACCTCCAGCCTGTGAGTCGTGCAGCCCGACTTCCTCCAGAGTGCGACCGCGTGAGTCAGGTCAAATGACACCCAGCTTTTATCTTTGGCATGGATATGCTTTGTCACCAGTTCCTCCAAATCCTTCATCTCCACCACCTCCGCTTTATCCCTCCTTCTCCCCTCTTTCCCCACCTCTTTAGTCCAAACAACACCCTCATGGACTTTGTACACCGTCACCTTGCAGCCGACGCCAGCGCGAGGTCTCTGGGCTTTCCGGACCAGAGTGAAAAGGCGAAGCTCGGCGAAAGTGACGCGCTCGTGGTGGGGCACGGAAATATTGAACAGGAGGGGATGGATCCTCACACCTCCAGTGCTCGTTCTGGAGGGGGACCAGTCTGAAATTGAAAGCCAAAAGTGTGTCTCAGAACATTTTGTGGCGTTTTTTAACAGTCAATATTCAAGCAAACTTCATGGAATTTCCTGACTCATCACAAAATCGAACAAAACACTCACTCTGTCCTTTTTTTTACTTATCACGCCGACCTTTGAGTCGTTTCACTACTCGAAGCAATATGTGAGTTTTGTCAAACTTAGAACAATCAAAGCGTCGTACCTTCATTCTTGTAGCTGCGCACGATGTTGGCTGATGGCACAGCAGTGCGGTCGCTGGCGAACCGGTTGTAGAGTTCCAGCATGTACTCGGGCGGCTGGCTGTGGCCGGCGAGGGGCCTGGTCTGGGGCCTCAGCTTGGTGAGGTTCAGCGTGGACAGGAGGTGGCTCAGAAAGTCCTGCGCATCGAGCAGCGGATTGTCCCCCACGTCCCTCCCGAGCGCTGCCGGTGCCGGCCTGTGGTGGGTCTCCGGGGGCTTGATGGGGCTGCTGGAGCACAAGCCAGTCAACGCCAGGAGCAGGACGTTCAGAGAGTGGACGAACCCGAGGCGGGACAAGACTGCCGCGGTCATGGCCGAGCGCAGGAAAGATTGAAATCCGAGGAGCGAGCGAGCACGAGAGTGGAGATGAGGATCCCGGGCGGACACCTGCGGACGCTCTGACCTTCCTGCGGGGGACTCTCCTTCGTTAAAGGACGGCAGGTTGCCTTTGGGGCCAAAGAGAAAACAGCTTTGCCCTTGTTGATCCTGTGCTTTGGTTCTGAGGGCAGGGCTGTGCTGTCCAATGTGCTGTGCTGACATGTTTGGAGATGTCACGAAGGCCCCGCTCTGCCACCCCCCCCTCTCTCTCCACGCCGGGAACTTGCAACTGTCCCATAACGTCTGTTTAGAAATCCCCCCTTTTGTTTGAGGCTTTTATTTTGGTCACAAATAACACATTTTTCACACACAATTTTCTTCGATCTCGCATTACATCTAGTTTATGATCTTCTATTTCATTAAGAGATCTCTTAAACAGCAGATTATGTAAGAATATTAATTGAAATGAAAGACACTTCCATGAATGGAGATCAGTTCAAACAAAAATGCTGTACATACTATTTTTCCTTCAAATGGGATTAATCAATTAATAGTCAAAGAGTATGAGTAAGGATTTTTTTTCTATTTCTCCACAAGAGGCCAGTCTAGCCTCATTTTAGGCACATTTGCAATCTCATTCTGGACACGATTTATTATTTTTCTCTGTAAATGTGACTCTTCTCATATGGTTCGAATTTAAACCCGCTGTCAGATTCCAGCTTCACAATAAATCCTCAAACTAACGAAACGACTGCAGTTTTAAAGCTCAACGTGAGTCACAAGAGAGAGGAAATCTTTAAGTCAGTAACTATTATTCACCAGAATCACTTGGCTCACCTCGTCTGAAATCAATGGCAGCCTGTCTCACACATACAGTGTAATAACATCGTTTCAGCTCCTATGACTTTTTCCTGCACACTCATTAAATATAAGGAAGTTTAGTCGAGTCCCACAAAAAAAGAAATGTGACCAATTTGAGAAATTATGCACGTCATTTATTTCCATTTTCATTCAACATCGCAATGCAAAAAGGACCACTGCAAAGCAGAGTTGTATTGAATGTAGGATCACTTACTGGTATTAGCTAATACACATAAATAACTTTTTTTAATTAATAACATGGGTATTACAATAAACATTACAATATAAATGCCTTCATTTGGAATATTAACAGTCCTTTGTTACACATTTACAATCCCATTTTGCCGATCTCGAAAAACAAATGGAATAGAGACTCATACAGAGGTTGTCTAAGGACCCCGCACAGACTACTCTAATGTAACGAGAACAAACTGACGCTGCAGTTCATTTGCCTGGTTAGGTCAGTGATAGTGCTTACCCTAAAGTGTCTCAAAACACGGAACAGAAACAGTTTTGGAAAGTTATTTTTTCTGGCGATCACGATTTGCCCAGAAACCTCCAAAATGTCCTTCCAGGCCTCCATAGGTCCACAAACTAGAACTATTCTGTAGATAAGGAGCAAAATTCAAACTGTACAATGTCATATATTCTTTGGAGTCATGATTCACAGTTTGCATATTTCATATGTCACACACACACTCCGTCGTTAATTTCGGACTTACAGCGTATCGACCTAATTGATAAATCTGTCGAATCTATTTCAAAGTCACCATGTGTAATAAATACATGTAAATGTTTGGCACGGTATTTCCTGTAAACGGAGGAAAAACGTTGGAACTGAATGTATTGGTTTGTACAGGACTGATCAGGTGGCGCGAGTCCAGTGGAAAGTGTCTCTGCAGGACGCTGCTGGAGTGGGACTGACTGTGTTGTTGTGTTTACACCCAGGAGTCCAGCGGCGGCGGTTTGTTATCCATGAGGCCCACCGCGGGCCTGCCAGCTCTGATGAAGTGCTTTCTCTCACTTATCGCCTGGGTTCAAGGAATATGCAAACAGCCAGCGTTCAGTCCATTTGCATAAGGAACATAAGCAAGAAAAAAGCCTCCGAAACACAACTCTCTCGCGCTAATCCCTCAGAGCAAGAAGAGGTAAAGGAGTCGGTTATGGCGAACACTCGTACGGCTACTTACACCGTAAATTCAAAAACGCTGCCATGCAGTCCTTAAGATATGGAGAAGCTCTAGAAGGCAGGAGGGACATTAAGAGGACAGATTACCTGGAGAGCGTCCCTTTCCACAACGGGTGGCTTTCCATCCCCAACTCTGTCGTTTGGCTCTAAACTAGCATATACATCTGCAGAGGAAAACCATCATCATTTTACTGAAGACAAGGGAAGACACGGGGAGGTGAGAAATGCACAAAGGGAATAAAGGAGCAGATGGGAGTCAGCTTCCAGGGAAAACTGCTGTCACTCAGCGTCGTGATAAGTTGCGTTATCACTAATGGCTGCCGGGTGAAGCTGATTACTTTACCTGCGATCTTATCATCAAGTGTCCTGTATGTTTCCATAGTGGAAATGCGGATGATGCCACAGAGAGGCCACACACAGACACTGTGATGATGGATCTTTGCCAGACTTTTAATAATTCAAATGTTTTTATTCGAATTGATCAAAAATGTTGAAAACGCAGGACTAAAAACACAGCTGTTCATCCCACTGTGCATTTGACATGCATGACTGAGTTGTTCTGTAAAATCCGTCTCTGTGTCCTTTGATTGTCCACCAGGACAGCTCTGCTTCTGTAAGTTGCAGACACATTTGGCCACTTTGTCTCGTTACTGTCACGCAAAACAGAATCGATTCGGGACACTTGACTGTGAACCAGTCGTATTGCAGAATTTCTGCATGTTTCACTTGGTGCTGCAGTGAAACTGGTTGCTTTCCTTTCCGCTCTGCCCCCCCCCCCCAAATTGACTTTTAAAAGACGGTTTGGACCCCAGCTCTGAACTTCATAGCTGGAAATTACAGTGAAGCCAGACAGTGGAAAAAAACCAACTCTCGCCAATTGAACAAAAAACAGGAGCTTTCAAAATAAAAGTCATTGCTCTTAGATCAGCACAGGGTTTGATATTATAGTGTCTTATTTTGGTTTTCTTTAAATGTGTAATTCCCCAGGTATGAAACTTCTGTTTTGTTTTTTTTTGCAGATTTAATTTAGTTGCACTTGAATAATTTCATTTTTTTTGGCACTACAAAGTGCTCCATAAAAAAAAGAAAATCAAAAACCATTTATATTATATTCGCCCTCGAACAAAGTAGGGGTGTGAATCTCTTCACCCTCTTCGTAAAACACTCCAGAGGGTGCTATATTTCTTGGAGGGTGTCTGCCCAGCGTTCATGTGTCATACGGCAGCCTTCAGAGGGACTCCCTGTTCCGGTGGGAAGCTAGAGGTCGCTGTCGGCGCGGTGGGGGGGAAAAAAAACAACAAACGGGTGCCCTTTTGAAATAACGTCCAAATCAAATGTGACTGGTGATGCGTGAGCGCGGCCCGCCTCTGGGAGAGACTGTTCAGGCTAATAAGCCAAGTCTGCGCACTGATAACCTTGGCAGCACATCGCTGGTTTAAGGCGATGTTTGGGCAGAATACGGTCCGGGGAATGAGAGCGCCCATTTTTCTTTGTCCCTGACATGACAAGAACCTCGTCTCTGGTCCCCTGCGCTGGAGGACACGTCTCTCATTTAGATGATGGGTTAATAACATTTTGCGGAAAGAATGCGAGCGCTGACTCTCTGACCTTGGTTCTTGTCCATGAGCGGCAAGGTGATGTCGTCACTGCCTTGCTTCCCACTCTTGGATTTTTTAGTGGCTCCGCTCGACGTGGGCTTTGGGAGAGAGAAAAGGGGGGGAACTTTATGCTGCAGGATGACACACGGGTCCACTCTGGGTGGGCCAATCACATCAGCGGACATTACGTCGGCTTTGGATTTAAATGACAGTCTTTTCCTCCTTGCGTTTTGGCTGCGACAGCAGACCGTACGAGGTGAGAGTTATTGATCCATATTACACCTCACATGAAGGCTGTCCTGCGCTGTGCTGCTCAGTGACCGGCAACTGAAAAACCACAATTTCCTGAGTTCAAATTGAATCCAAATATCACCTCCCAGATCTTATTGTTTACTCTGCTTCCCTCATTTAAACTGTGACTTTTCCTGACCTGCAAATTCATTTGAAAAGAGGCTCCATCGTCTATTTAACTTCCAAAGTGTTTTGGATGGTGGAAATTACCTTGAAGTGACTCTTGGTCCACCCCGCCTTGATCAGCGTGTTTCTCTGGTCCTTGTAGGCCCATATTGTCTGAAGCACATGGGACGCCGCTTTGGTCTCCCGTGCTGATTGGCTGGAATAAACAAATCATCGGATGGCGCGGTAAACAGACGAGGACAGCTCTGAGACAATACTGTCGAAATGATTCAAATCCGTTTCTGAGCGCCCCCGAGTGATGATGCTCATAATATCACAGGATGTTGCACTGAGGCTGTGTCAGAAGACCAAAACCGATGGGCGACTGCAGTAAACAATCTTATAATAGCCGTTTCATTTTCTGGACCTTTGAGATATTTGATTAAAGAACACAGCACCACTATTTTATCGATTATTTTTTAAACTAAACAGGCATAAACATCATCAGATTTATGTGTGAAAGTCACCAAACATCGACAGACGATGCCGTACCTCGATTTATTGATCGCCACCAGCTTCTGCACGGCGTGACCTTGAATGAGCACGCGGGCGTTCTCCGGGTTATCGGTGATAATCTCGTGAATAGTGTTCAAAATAGACACCACCGTATCTCCCTCAAGATTCTTTGCCGGGTGCTGCTGCCCGCATGGCAGATTACTGACGAGGTCCCTCAGAGCGTAGCTCCCTGTAACGACACACAGAGAGAGCACAGCTAAAGTTAGAGCGTGTGTGTGTGTGTGTGTTTGGTGAAGGCGCAGAATCAGGTAGGTGAAGGTTACAAGCCTGCACCTATTAAGTCTTTATTCCTTTTGTCCATGGCCAGGTTGCGGAGAGCAATGGCCACAGCTCGCACCACTTTGTCCACATCAGAGCGCAGCAGCTCGACAAGAACAGGCAGACCTTTCTCTTTCCTCACTGTCGCCCGAATGTAGCTGGACCACTACAAGCAGAAGAAAAAAAAACGTTTGAAGTCTCTGCAAAGAAAATCACTTTTTTCCCCCGTTTCCCTCAACACGTTTTGACCTAATTAAGGTGTGAATTTAGGAGAAAAAGGTGAATTTTGTAAGTGGACCACGCCAGCACGGCGCGGGGCGCTTTCCAACCTCGAGGCATGAAAGCGAGCTGGCACTGAAATGAAAGGATCCCACGATTTCGTGCAGGACCGTGACCAACCGGCCATCTTTCTGGTTTTCCTGTGCCCACCACTGCCAATTCGCAGGGAAAACTATGAGGTTATGCTCCCCTGAAGAAAATATGTCTTTTGTGTTACTCATCCGCAATACAGCTCTCTCTTGAAGTCCTTTCCAGAATCATGTGGGTGAGGTTGTTGTTTGGCTCCGTTCATTCAAATAAAAACCTATTTTTAAGCACGATAAATTCATATTGTGTTGCACACTCAAACCAAACAAACTTGGGAGTGTTGCATGTACTCACAGCCCACTGTCCTGCCGCCAGGTTCTGCAGCGCTCCTGCAGCTGCCTCCAGGGTGTTGTGGTTGTGGCTGCAGGTGAGCAGCGAGAGGTAAAGCCTCACCACCTCTGGCTGGTACAGCAGCTCCAAGCCTTGAATAGAAAGGCAGAGAATCGTGAGCATCGAGATAAAGAAAAACAAAGCAACCCTCATTGGCTGCCAGGCTCCTCATGTTGTCTGTGTCCTTGTGACAGAATTCCCTCCTTTAGGTTTAGTTTTGGTCATTAGGTTGTTTGGATAGTAGCTGCAGCCTGGATATTGATTCATTTATTGAAAGTGAATGAAAAAAAACAACAAAACAAACCTACAACTGCTGCTGGATGCTGCAGAGTTATTTCAAAAACCCGCCAGCGGAGGCTGCTGGTCCACTGACAAGTGTTGTGGAGCTGACCCTGAACTGGAACATGCTTGTCTCTCTGATTTGCATTCACTGGCTGCAGCGTGGGAGGGAGAAGCTCTGATCTCTGTTCTAATGGCAGACGGATCCGCGCATACGCTTTTGCGCCGCCTATTGTGAGACGTTTCCCTCGTAACTCCTCCGTTTTCGACTTCGACGCATAGCCAGGAGCGACCGCGCATACCCACAATAAGCAAAGATCGTTCGGCAATACAAAATATTCGAGGGGGTGGGTCGGGGTCAGGTTGTGTGCTCGAGCTGCAGCGAGTGCCCAGAGGAAATGTTCCTCCCCTGGACGCCGCCGGGTGAAATTTTATCAGTCTTCTCGTTGATGGGCCATTTTGTTTTAGTAATGAAAGCCTCCACAAGTGGTGCAGGTGCCGGCGTGTGGCTCTGCATTTTAATGAATTCCCTTTCAGGCTATGCCAATGTCATGCTTATACAGCAAATACCACACAGGAGGGAGAGCTGTGATGGAGGCTCCTCATCACGTATTTACCTTTTCATCTATTAAACAACAAGCCTGCAGCAAAGTCTACATTTTTACAAATGTCACAGTGAGTCATACTGCAGAATTCGTGAGAACTTTATGAAAATAAAAAGAGAAGAGAAGCAGATATTTTACTTTTTGGAGCATATACCTTTCATTAGTTCTGTACGTTTTGGTAAATCCAATGTACTGTATTTTCTGTCCATAAAGCCCTTTTTCCAACCTGTACATTTACAGACACACACATGCACACAAACACAAACACCAGTTTTACACACATGGACAAAAAGGGGGCAAAAAATCATCGAAAGGTGTCGAATCACAGTATTGCTGGGAATAAAGAGGAACGAGCCGACTGACCTTGGTTGAACCACTCGTCTGACGAAAATTTGTTCGAGAGGGGAAAAAGGAGAAAGAACATCATTCACAGATTTGATTATGCTGCAAGAAAAAGGACGCGGCCGCAGAAAACACAGGGCTCCTCCGCAGGGCGAGACGCCGGGACGAGTGACTCCGAGAAGGATTCGTCAATTTTAGACGGGCTGCAAGCCGTCAAACTTTAAACTGTTTGTTATGTTCCTCTCTCACGGGCCACCTCCAGCAACAAACACCGGCTCCAGTCGGTAATTACCAGTTAAACTTCTTTATTTCCTCATATCTGTGTGTTGTACACGAGTTCTGAGAGCTGCATCGGGCCAAAACCTCACAAATGATGCAACAAAGTATAAGCTTGTCTTTTCAGCTTCGAAACCTCCAGCAGGGCAATATCTGTCATCTGTTCCTTCAAGTGCAGGCATATGAAAAATTCAGGCTCCCAAAAGGCAGAAGAATGTGAAATCTGATTGCTTGAAGCCCGGACATGCCAGCAGCATGTGAAAATGGTTGGTTCACAGAGACGAGAGGGAGATTATTCAGTCATAAAGTGTCACTGGGACCTGGAGAACAATGTATGCAGCGTCGATTGTGGGGATAAAAAAAAAGGAATGAAACACTTAGGGCCAAGATGCTTAATAACATGTTTTGAATCGTGTATGCGGGCAAACAGATTGTGCTTTTGTTCAGCGAGCAATTTGCAAATGATCAGCAAATAATGGTAGTGTGAGTGACAACACGCGCAAACAGGATTATTTAGATAAGGATTGTGCACGTCCGGAAAAGCTGGATGGGAGCTGTTGAGAGCCTGTGAGTGCAGACTGAAATTTGATGACGCGTGTTGTCGGAGGAAGCGTTCGAACATGTCGGAGCGCAGTTAAGTAAAACAAAAAACAAAAGTGAATTAGGACTGGAAGGCGAGAAGAGAAACAAGGCAGGAGAGATGATGAAAGACAAAGATGATCAGATTCAAGCAGAGGGAGATGAGTAAAGAGAAACGACTGTATAACAACAATGTCTCTGGTAAAGGCCGAGCGAGTTTCAGCCACAGTTTCACACACAGTGAATTGAGATCTAGAGCACAACTCAACTCAACAGATAAACTGATTTAAAATCCTTGCAGAGAAGAGGACGTTTTCGATGTATTCTTTGTATGAAATGCATGAGAGGTTTCATTCTGACTGGCAAAGTCATCTATCGAGATAGAGGCCACATACATGCATGTTTCTGCCACAACAGCGAAAGAAAATCAGCCCGAAAATCCCGAAAGACGTCGCGTTTAATGAAATCCGACCAACCTTTGGGTCTCTTTCCTGGGAAACAGTCGGGCTCGTTCTTCTTCTTCTGATGGCCCACTGATCTCATCAGATGATTAGCATGGGGCTCCTGAAGCCGCTCCGCACCTGGTATTTCTTTGTGAACGTGATAGGAGAGGTTTCGAAGGATGCAGACGCAATTCTCCACCGACTAAATGGAGAACAACGGAAAGATATCCATCAAGGACTCTTTGCTTCTTCCTCCTGGGGGAAAGTTTTTGCACTGAAAGACAATCTGAGTAAACCAGTCTCTCTGGAAAATTCAGATACAGCTTTTGCTAATTTCTCAACAATAAATTGATTGTGGTGACTCGTGGAACCTTATTGTCCGTATCCTTGTTGATAACAGCCGACTGGAGAGCGTGAAGGAGCGCGTCCACCAAACCCTCACAGTCCCTCAGTCTCTGCCGAGCCTCCGCTCCGTCTGAGCTCACGTTCCTGCAGGAACAGACCTTGTTAGCAAACCTACGCTGACAACAACAACAACAACAACACGCACCGTCGGCGTCTCACTGACTGCTGGCTTTTGCTTTGAAAAACGGCAGCCAGACTCACCTCAAACATCCGGAGGTGTTCTTAAACACCGTGGTCCACTCAGCGCTCTGCAGTTTGGAGGTGTCGGCCGAGTCCCTCCTCCAGCCTGAGTGTGGGATGATGATTTCATCAGTCAGTGTTTGAAGTCCCTGGTTGATAACCGTCATCTTTAGCGGCTCGTGTGATGAAAGGTTCCACAGAGTGCCTGCGGGGAAGATCGTAATTAAGGGTGAGGGAACGGAAGCGACTTAAAAGGTTTGCGGCTTGTCGCGCCGACACCGAACGCTCTTGCTCTACCTGTGACCAACTCTTTGACCTCCATGCTGCTGGTCTTCCTCAGCAGTCTCACCAAGGACTGGATGCCATCGCAGCTCTTGATGGCCATCTTGTTGTTGTGGTCTTTGCCGAAGGAAATGTTGCGCAGGGCGCCGCAGGCCTTCCGGTGCACCTCGGCTTTGGGGTGGTCCAGGAGCTCCACCAGGATGGGCACCCCGTTCAGCTGGCGCACCTCCTGCTTGATGCGGTCGTTCTCGTAGCACAGGTGCTGCAGGTAGGCGGCGGCGTTGGACTTGACCGGGTCCATGGGGTGGCTGAGCATGGCGATCACCTCGTGCAGGTTGGGGTCCCTCCAGCGCGGGTCCCTGCGGATGCTGTCCAGGCTGACCATGCTGCTGCGCTTGTGGGGCAGCTGCAGGGTCTGCGCTCGGCACATGGCCTGGAAGAAAGGGTTCAGGTTCCCCTCCAGCTGGGCCATGAAGGCGTCGTCGTAGCCACTCCTGAAGAGACGGGGAACAACGGCACGGAGCCGACGCGTCGGTGCCGCTCTCAGCAACAATCGCAACAACCTTCGGACGAATTAACATTTAGAGAGAAGCAGCTATTTTCTTGCTCAAAGTTAGATCCCCGACACGTATGGAAAGCAATATCAGTCTCCTTGTGTTCCTTCACAAAAATACTGAATAAGTATATTTCCCAGTAGGCCAAACTCTCCCTATAATAATCACCAGCTTGAATTGGAACGGCTTTCATCGGTTGTCTGGGTTTAATAGACGGACCGCCGGTGGATTCACCAGCATTGTGCCCTTCGTAAACACTCCCTCTCTCTCTCTCTCTTTCTCTTCGGATGTGCGAAGGAAAAGCGTCTGGCAGGCAATAACAGGTGAAACCTCCTTATTTATCAACTTTGCAGCAGGCTGCCATTCCTGATTGATACCAGCTGCTGCTTAACTGCTGTCCATCTGTCTTTCTATTATGCAGGCCGACTCACAGGAGCTGGATTGAGTCGACCTCCGGATGCCTGCGCGGCTATAGACTTCTCTTATACATTGCTTGTCATCGCAGGTCCTTTATGATAAACACTTGATTTGGATAATGTTGCCATGGCAGTGAGGTGCACTGAATGGTCGCTCTCGCTTGTTGTTCTTTGAACCCTGAGGGCAACTTCGAAAGAATTAGATTCAATGTATTCCGATAGTTTTTTTTCCTGCATTTGAAATTATGTATTTTCATTTCTGGCTCTTCAATAAGCACAGACTGTTACCGGGGTCAACGTGTTAAGATTGAGTTATTCTCGCTTTTGTGGATCACACATACTGGAAAGTCTGTGGTAACACTCTGCTCCTTTTGTCACGCCGAGCCAAGTAAACACTTGTACTGTAAATCTGCTTTGAATGTACAAGGTCAATCTGTTTTTAAGTAGTTTTCTCACTACCTTTGTTAATAGGACTCTTTATATAGTTGTGGCAAATGGAGCATATTTGTATAGTGTGATTTCACCTTGGCGGTCTCTCGGCACTTTTACACTCTCGCTCTCATTTACTCGCTCACTCCCACACAAGTGGGCATGGAGATGCAAAAACGCTCGTCCTCAACTGAGAGTGACATTCTCGGTGTCTTGCTCAAGGGCACTACTGAGAGACGTGGGGACAGGGATCAAAACCAGAAACATACACGCATGGTTGTTGTCAGGGATCGTATTCGTATCGCGTTGGGTCGGACTGGGCTACGCGGCGCTGTGGTGGTTGGTAGACGAGGAGCGTAGTTTGATTCCTGGGTCGAGAACCTTCCGTGTGAAGTTTGCATGTTCTTATTATGTAACTCTTTTTTCAGGGGCGCCCTCAGTCCAAATGTAACACAGTCATTTGCGATTGTCCTCTTGGTCTTTATGTGATTGCCAGTCTCTCTGTTGGAGCTCCATGATGTAATCCTGACCACTCTAGCTTGTTGAGTACTTTTTCACTTTTTTTTTTTGCAGTGTTTTGAGTGGCAAAGCATCCCAAAACTCTCACTTGTTACCCTCCTTTCTATTTTGAATTCACCCACCAGCACTGATCTGTGTTTGACCCTCTCTCTCTCTCGGCGCCATGGAAAGCTTCCAGATCTGTGAGAGCAATTTTTCAGTTTGTCCTGTGGGATCAGTAACATTTAATCTCCTGTATCACGGGGGGGGGGGGGGGGGGGGGGGGGGGGGGGGGGGGGGGGGGGGGGGGGGGGGGGGGGGGGGGGGGGGGGGG
>JAUESE010000098.1:9199760-9210751 GCA_032274725.1 Malacoctenus triangulatus
TGTCCGAGTGTTTAAGTCTTCTTCAGGCTTCTGTCGTACTGCAGGGCTGTGCGAGCATCTGTTAATGCGGGACTGTCACTGTGCACACATGTACCTTTGGCAGCTCGGACATAATGGGGCTGAACTGATGATCGCAGAGGAGCTTCCAGAGGGCCAGAGTCTGATAGGAGCGATGCACCAGCTGCTGGATGCCTTGCAGCGACACTTTCTCATAGACCTGCGCCTTGGCTGCAATAACAGGCAGAAGAGAAAACATCAACCGTGTCCTTGTGTTGGTGCATCAAGAAATCTGTTGATTTCTGTCAAACTACTTTGGAAAAGTTGAAGGTAGATTCTCCGAAACTCACTGTGATATTTTCTCTGCAGCTCCTGCTGAACCTGCTGGGAGTTGGCGCCGTCAGGACGCATGAATCCCAGCAGCCTTTGCTGCAGGTTGGCAGGGGAGCTGAAGCTAACGTGGAGCAGAACAGATGTTATACACACGAGACGCTCATGAAGAGTTTCTGAAGATTTGGACCTTATTCTACTTTCATGCAAGGACTACTTGCAGTAAAACACAAAAGCATTGTGCGCATACGAGGCGAGCACCAGAACTGAGGGTTTTTTTGGAACAAGAGACGAGAAGGTTGCGTAATGAGTCAGAATAGGTCCCTCTCACTCAGGGGACCTTCGGTTATGAATTCAGTGGGAGAGAAAGCCTGACGAAACAATGTCCTCACCTCGCAGCGCCGAGAGAAGAAGGACTAAACTGGGAGTTTTTATCCAGAAACTCCTGCAAACCGCAGAGCTCCAGGAAGACCGACTCCAGACAGGACGCAGCGACGCTGCTCTCCAGCTGCGGGGACGAAACACGACCGTTTATCACAATGAACACTTCGCCAAAGCTGCTGCTTTTAATCCTGAACGGAGTGAAGGATACTTACAATGCTGACAGTCTGGTTTCCTATGCTCACTGTTTTCTCAACTGCGAGCGTCCCATCCCAAATATTTCTGCGGGGACAGAGCGACGCATCATTTTGTAGTTCGAGGGAATCGATTGACTCATTTGTTTTGTCCAAAGAATTGCGAGGAAACGGCGAGATTTACTCACCCGAGAATGCGAGCAAAGTAAATGCAGATGCCGTTGTGTTTGCCTGAGAAAATCACCTCGGGACCGGCTGACATGGGCGTGATGGGGGCCACCCCAGACTGCATTGGTGCGAAGGGTGTAGCCAGAGGTGGGGGCAGAATTCCTGAATGGATGAAGGGCACGTCAATTTGTTTAACATGTGATTCATTTACTGGTGAATAAAAGCTGACACGATTGCTTTTACAGGATTTTAAGCAATTCTTGAATATAAAGTTCAACATAAATAGATGTCATAAACGTATAATGTGTCAGAAGTTTCTCTTCCCAATATATCGGCTTGTTGACCTGGTGCTGGAGAGCTCATCACTGGTCCAACAGTGCTGGGAGTCGCCATGGCGGCGGGGAATCTCATCTGGGCCTCGCCTCCGTATCTGATCCAAACAAAAAAAGTACCAGGAATAAAACTTTAGTTTGAGTGAGAGGGAGAAAGAAAAAAAAAAAGCCAATATATATGCAAATAGGAAGTGCATTATTTGACCTGAAGAAGGCTCTGGTGGCCCACTGAGAAACCTCCCGGTCACATGCAGCACTGGAACAAGCCAGGATCAACGCCGTGGAACAGGCCTGCTCCTCCTGTACAGGACAGAGTCATCACTCAAATATACGCGAGAGAGAGAGGAAGAGAGGTTTGTTTTTAATCCCATGTGAAGGTCTTAATTTGTCATGCAGGCTGCGGCGTGTGGCTCGTCACAGCCAGCCCAGGAACCAGGCGCGCGCAGATTTGAGGCTCCACGCCACGATAACGGGATTATGGAGCGTTACGCGTCGGGCGCCGTACCCTGTGCAGCTTGAAGAAGCGCTCGATCTCCTCGCTCTCTCCTCCGGCGCAGCTCACCAGGAGGTGACGCAGCTGATCGACCGGCCGCAGCTTCTGGAAGATGTGACTCCCCTGATGAAACCAAATCAAAAAAGCCACACTTAGGGAAATTAGGAGCTTCTTTAGTTGCGCCGTTACAAGATTAAACTTCACGTGTGTCGCAACATGATGAGCTCCGAACGCGGTTTTTGACCTTGGCAGAGAGGAGGACGAACTTCTGCGGGGGGACGTTGTGCTGCTGGACCACCACGGGGGAGTCGGTGACGGGGATCTGATCCTTGTTCAGGGGAGTGAAAACCTTGGCTGGCTTGTCTTCGTCGATGGCACAGAGAGCCCACGAGTGTCCGTCAACGTTAGACATCATCTGAAATGCGACAAAGAAGTAGCGGTGACTCAAAAGGAACAATAAAAGTTCAGTTCTCTTTCTCTATTCTATCTAGTGCTAACCTGTGTTTCCATCAGTGGTTTCTTGAAGGGGAAGGAATCATGATTGATGCACCACAGAATGTCGCTGTCCTCCGTCTCAGACGCAGCCATCAGCAGAACACCTGCGACATAAAAAACGTTGTATTACAGCAGAAATCCGGGCTCATGCTTTTACAGCGGTGAGCTCGTTAGACACTGAACAGCTGCTGGTCTCCTCCGGAGCGCTACCTTTGCTGTGGAGCGCCTTATGGACCTTTGAAGGTTTCTGCAGCGTGGAGGAGGCAGAGAAGCCCGGCGGCAGGCGGACGTGGACCAGAGCCAGCAGGCTGGGCCGGACCGCCACGTGTTTCTGGTGCTGGAGCGCAAAAGGCGCGGTGGCGAAGTACAGACGCACGCCTGAAGAGACGGAGCACGTTAGTGTGAGTGGCACAGAAGTAAATATTCAGGATATCATACAGTAGAAAGGAACAGTTACTGTGCAGTGTTACCTGCGTGTGTGACAGCAAGAAGGTGGCAGTCCGACGACTCGGATCTATTTATCACCGAGATCTGGACGATGGGTTTGAACACCGAGCGATCGATCGTCCTGAAACCAGAAGAGACGTCATGAGAAGAAAGGATTTTAGACATAAGTGATCGATGTCAGAGAAAACTTCAAAGTATATCGGAGCCGAACCAACCTGGCGATGTTTCCAGCAGCTGCCACTATGGAGCTCTGCGACATTGTCGCCACGCGACTCATGCCTTGCCCATCAGCACCCAGGTCATACACCTGAAAAACGAGGAAATCTCTCAACAATACATTTTTACTACCCACAAGAAACGACGATAAAACATCACAAAGATCTCACCTGCAGGACACCTTTCTCCGACCGTGTGAAAAGTGTGTTTCTCGAATTATCGATCGCGATCTGCACGATGGGGTCTACGAAGCACAGAAACAAGGACGTGTTAAACCGTATTTGAGCAGATCAAGGACACGTTTTTGCGTCACATGGACGTCTGTAATCCCCCCTCACCATCTTCAGAGAAGGAGAACTGCAGCACGGACGGGATGAGGAAGGACAGCGAGCTTTTGGAGTGGTTGATTTTGCGGCAGCGCTGCGTCAGCCAGCCCGCCTCCGCCTGGTAGGCGATCTCGTACAGGCAGCCGTCTTTGCCCGCCATGAAGATGCGGCCCAGGTCGGTGGAGGTGATGGACAGGATGTAGGTGTTGTCGGTGGGGATCGAGAAGAGGGGGTCCGGGAGGAGCTGCATCCCACCCGACGTGCTGTCGTTCAGTCCTGTCGGCAGAACCAGAGATGAAGCAGCGCGAAGAAAATGTCTGGATCAGCACGCATGTGCCGATTCTTAGGAATGGGAGTGTTTATTCAGCGTGTTCATCTCTTCTCGTGAGTGTTCCTGAGCAATGAACTCACCAGCTTGGCTCCTGGGGAAACTGAGCCCGAGGATCACCACGTCCACAGACGTGGCGAGGACTAAAAGGTAGTGAATGTGTGGCTGCAAAATCCCTGAGGACCAAAAAAGACAAGACAGAACAATTTAGGAGAACCACAACCAAAAGAAACAAACAAAATGCTGAGAGGAGTTTTGGACGTACCTGGCTTTGGTTTGACGAGGCCGACTGCCAGAATCGTTTCGATGAGGCCGTCAAAATAAGCGACATCACCTCTGTGAAACAGAAATAATAGAAATCAGTTAACACCTACTTCAATGCAACTCCGCATTTAATAAGGTAAGAAGGTAAATACGTTCAAGATACACACCCGTCTTCATAGTTCCACATAAAGATGTCATTGTCGATCGTCAGCCACGCTCGGGAGATCTCTGGAAAAACTCCCATCATGCAGTTAAACTGCATATCTACAAAGTGGTTAAGAGGAAGCTAACAATCGTTTTGGAAAAATGACCAAGGAAGAACACGTTTCAGCCTGTCTGAAGGTTCCACATCCAGCTGAAAGAAATGAATCGGTTTATAACACAAGGCTAAATGGATACGGCTGAACTGCTCCACCAGCTCGGGCGGCAGGGGGACTCGGCGGACCGCGCTGAGCTCCGGGAGGTTGGGCACACTGAGTAGACCGGGTCCCTGTAGGGGGTAGTCCATGTCTGACACTCCAGAGAGGGACGGCATGTCTGTCAGGAGATTGGAGAGACAGGTTGGAGTCCTCACGAAGAATCTGAACTTGGAAAATCATCATGTGGATCGAAAAGATCTCCTTTGCGCAAGATTTTTTTTATCTGAATCTCATTAAATTGAGGTGTAAAACAGTGAAATATTTATTTTAATATCACTTGGTCAACGCTACAAACAATAAACTTTGCATTGCTAATCTTTAGATTCTTATGGATGGCAAACTTCTAATTTCTAATGTTTTAGGAAACTACTTTCTGAGGTAATCTTAGTTACTGCAGTGCAGGTATATTGTGAAAATACACCACAATAACACTCCTTCTTCACATATTAGGCAAATCCACAATACAAAGACATACAATTTGCATGAAGTCTTATTTGAGCAAGTTCCACAATAAAAATGGAGCTTTTATCAATGAAACTTGAAAGTCTGTCTTGTTGTTCATCCTCAAAGTAATTTTAAGTAAAGAGCATCACAACGACGGCAACCAGAGTCCACCGTGGGCTCCTTCCCGGCCGGGGACCTACTGTGTGAGGGCACGCTGAGCAGCTCTGACAGGTCGGGGAAGCAGCGGTCATCCTGCAGGTGTCGGTCGATGAGTCGGGACGAGTTCTCCAGGGCTTCAGCGAGGGCCGCGGCGGGGCTGCTGGGTCCGGCGGCGGACGGCATTCTTCCGTGCAACGACCGCTCAACTCTAGCAAATGGTCCGAACTCAAATCAGCCCTGATAAAGGCCACTAAAAGACGGCGTGTGATATCGAGACCAGGCGAGACTCTACTTTAAGGTTCTGGCGACGCAAAAGAAAGCGAGAGCAAGTTTATCGAGCGCCGGTTAACTCGTCTTAAAACTATCATTTAGCACAAGCTAGCTAGCTGCTGTCAAATGAAGCATTTTAAAACAAGAGCAGAATTTGATCGGACTGAAAACATTCCGCTTTATATTGAGTCAGATTGCTATGACCTTGTGATGAGCGTTTCGCTGGTAAAAATTAAACAATTGTTGCCGATACTCATACAAATCTCTCAGCCCGCCAACCTCATGCACTGGAATTGTACAGGCTGCTTCCGGCTAGCGTCATCACGTTCTTCTTCTCCGCATCACGCAGTGTGCAGCGCTGTGCTGCCATCTGGTTGTCGGAGGAATGTTAGGCGCTCTCCTTGAAGAGGTTAAAAAATCGATTTGTTTCTTTATACGAGGTGTGACGAATTGTAAAAAAGAAACAAAATAAAACAAAAAAACCCTAAAGTTTAAGTGGTGTCTGCAACTAAGATTGTGGTGATAAAAAAAAACAACAAATTGCTTTTATTCCTTTCCATCATGTGCCTTTCATACAGGATGCACTGGATGGAAAGTTCTTGTGTTTGTCCCACAGCAATTGAAAATTAAACAAAAACTCTTTGTGTATGTGTGTGTGTGTGTGTGTGTGTGTGTGTGTATCTTGATGAAAGCCATCAGCTTTGGAGTCATTTTTTTTTAGACCTTAGGATGAACAAGAAAAAGACAAATACTCTTCTTCCGGGTTGTTGCTTTATGAAATCATAAGATCAGCACAAAAATACAAACGTGGAACATGTTGATATTGTACAAAATCCATTTGACACAGTCAAAGTTTGGGTCCGTGACGACCATCTGTCCGCCATCATGGAAACATACATCATGGCCTCTGCGCAGCCTATTTGTATTGTTTCTTCTTCTTCAGGAGCGCATCTCGCAGAGCAATCTGCATTTGGAAAAACAACACAAAAAAACAAACCAACATGTATTAGTCAACAAAACAAGCATCTTGTACAGTCGGCTGCAGCTGTGTCACTGCAGTGACTTTACCTGTTTCTCTCTGAAGGAGCGTTTGCTTTTGGTTCGGACGTTCTGACTGTGTTTCATCATCATGAAGTTCTTCTTCCTCCTCTTCTCCTTGTTGCTGGTGCTGGCGTGCGGGTTCAGCTTGGTCCGCTTCTTCATGAAGTCCTTCCGGTCGCTTCGTCCCGCCTTCAAAGTCAAACGGATCAGAATGAAACAGAGAGCCAACTTTTTCTCAGGATTTCAGGTTTGTAGATGTAACTTTGTTGTGTGATGATTTTTGCTACATTAACATCAGTGCGACACTTTACCATCGCTGTTGCCAGTCGTGTTTCCTTGTCTGCTTTCGGTTTCTTGTGCAGTTTCTCGATGTTTCTCAGGGTCAGCAGCTCCCCTCTGAAAGATTTGAAACACAACGATTAAAGAGAGACTTTCAGTTATCGACGATTTAGGTTTCACACTTAAACTTTGAGTAATCACAAATGGAAACAAACGAGTTTATCTTGATATTTGACGTGATGACTCGCGTTTAAGGTGTTCGCGTCGGGCTCTCACTTCTCGTTCTCGTCGTCGCTGTCCACCTTTTTCCTCTTCTGTCCTTTCCCCGGCGCAGCGTTCACCTCTTTGGCCATCTGGGCCAGACGGATCTTCTTGAAGTCGTCCTGAGTGAGCAGCCGGCTGCCGCTGACCGCCGCCGCCTTGGCTTTCCTCTCCTCGGCCGGGATGCTCTCCAGCTTGTCCGCCTGACACGAACCACGGAGGAGGTTTAACGGCGAAACAAAGCAAAATACACGTCGGAGTTACGAGTGTGTGCCGCCTCCTCCTCTGCTCACCACTTCTTGGGCGTCTTCGTCAGACGAGTGCTGAACATCCACCCAGTCTCCGTCTTCGTCATCGTCGCTGATGCTGGCGCTCTCCCATCCCTCTGCAGAGCAACGTGATCAACATGTGGCCCTCACACATGCTCAGTGATGTTTGATTACCCAGCAGCAGCTGACCTTCATCCTCCTCGTCCTCCTTCTTCTCTTCCTCCTCCTCCAGGACTTCAGCTCCAGGGATGTAATCTTTGGCCTCCAGCTCTCCGTACTCTCTGATCTTGGCCTCTGTGGATGCCTCTGTAGGTCGGCCCTGTGCGACAGGTTGTTCATGGTTACAAAGATGTGTTAAGGATTGAAAATCACTTTTTTCTTTGTTTGAGCTGTCGGCTCAGAGGACTCACTCTGTCCTTCTTCAGCAGCATGTTTGGATTGAGGTTCCTGAACAGCTGGATCAAACCTCTGGCAGACATCATCACATCTGAAACACAGGCGAGCAGATGAAGTCCTAGAGCGACTGAGAAGCCGACTTCAAAGCTATCCAGTGAAAAAGACCCCAATAAAACACCACCAGCAACAACAACAAATAAACAATGCTTTACTCTTGTCTTTGTGGATCTTGTACTGAGCCAGGTCCTGCAGCAGGTCCTCGTTGATGGCGAGTGGACAGCGAGCTGCCACCTCCTTGATGGCGTTGATACTGAAACACAAAGATGCTACAGTTCTGGTTCTATTCGTCTCTACTTTCAACATCACTTCACATTTTTGAAGCTAAAGTGTAAGGCACATCCTGTATCTCACCCCACGGTCATGGCCTCCCCCGAGTTCCTGTCGGTCACAAAGTTGTTGGCGATGGTCATGATCATCGGCTCAATGATCTGCGGAAGTGAACGAGTAGAGGCAGTGTCACTCCACAAGTCTGAATGTGTTGGATGTACCCAGCCGTTCTGTGAAGGTACCTCAGGGGGGACGAGTTGGTGGGAGGCCTGAGCGGCACAGAGGAGGATCTTCGTCACCTCTGCGAGCAGAAACACGTCAGAAACGTCTGGTTTTCAGCAGAGAACCTGAAGTTATTATAGGGTTTGTTTTTACCTCTCTGGTGTGGCTGAAGGAACCTCTGGATGAAAGGATAGAAGTTGAAGAGAAACAGCTGCGGAGGAAAGACACGACTGAGAACACACTCGCCCCAGAAAAACACAGAGGTATAGATGTACATCTACACACACACCAGCTGCACAACCATAAACACACTAAAGGTGTCAACAACCCTCATCAGTCACCAACCTCGTGGATCCCGACCAGCCTGGAGATGAGGTCCATCATCATGATCTTCACCTCGAAGCGCTCCTTGGAGTCCTCCAACTGCTTCAAAAGCTTCTCCGAAAAATCTGAAAAAAAAACCAAACCGTCCCATCTGACAGTTTAGAGCTCTGTGAACACTCACGCCGACAATCGTGTGTCTGCTGCGGAGCCGCGGCGTCGCCCTGCGATCACCTTGAGGGTCGTGGATCAGGTGAATGGCAGAGAAATTGAACACTTCGCCCTTCCTCTTTTTCTTGTGTTTCTGTCATAACAAAAGAAGGATTTAACAATAAAAAACACATTATCTGAGAATAAATATAGATGAATAGATCAAATAAAAGCGCAGCTCCACCTTGAGGACTTTCATGGCTTTTTCCAGCTTTTTCTTGTTTTTGGTGGATTTCTTGCCGGTGGAGAATCTCACCATCAGATCTCGTGCTGACGGTCCTTCATTCTGTAATAAACAGATACAACACGATCAGATTCAATTAATCCCAACTATACTTTGAGATTTATAGATACAGATTTACTTCAAAATTTTGTGCTTTCATCTGTGTTTATTCTGACGACTGGTCTGTTTAAGTCACCTCCGACTCGGATTCGCCGTCGCTTTTCTCGTCTTCGTCTTTTCCCAGGAAGAATTTAAGGCCTCCGACGAGAATCTGAGCAGACAAGCGCGACAGGTGAGGAAATGTTGGATAACCGAGGCAGGATGGGCGAGGGCACACTAAAAAACTTACCTTCGTCACCTTGGAGAAGCACGCCGTCGTGATGACGTTCACCGTCTTGGCATCGTTCCTGTCGCAGCGACAAAAAAAAAAATCAGTCGGGACGACGCGAGGACAGCGAGCGCTCTCGCTGATCCAATTTCAAACCCACCAGATGTTCCTTTTGTACAACTCGATCATCACGTCTAACGAGATCTTGGCGGCGATTGGATTACTGTCCCTCAGCATGGTGTACATGAAGTTCTGCAACGACTGACAAGCACACCACGCCTCAGTCTCGCTGCAGACACGCACGATTGATGCAGTCAAGAGAACTGAATGACATCCTTGTGTTTACTTACTGTGTTGACCTTGTTGTTTTTGTGCTTTGCATTGATGTTCTTGATATCGGCCACAATGTGTGTGTAAAGCGTCTGCAAAGAAAGAGGGTTTTGGAACAAAAAACAGATAAAAGGGTTGTTTTTGTTTTGTTTATTTTGGTTGTCGGGTAAATAGAAAGCAAACACACCTTCCTGAGCAGTTTGTCGTGACACCGCAGCAGCTCGAAGAAGAGCTCCAGCAGGCCCGAAGGGTTGATCAGGTCCTTGTTCCTCAGAAGGATCAGCGCCTTGCAGAAGGTCTGACACAGACAAGCAGGGGACATTTGAGGTCACGTGATGACCGTTAGGCTTCCATCAGGAGTCCATACGAGTCTGGGGCGTCCTCACCATGCGCAGGTCCGGCTCCAGGACCGTGTGGTAGCTCAGCAACAACCCGGACAGCTCCTGGGGGAAGGTGGACAGCTGCTCCGTGTAACAGTGGCCGACCTGGAGACAGGACAGACACTCAGTGGACAGGAAACTCACGGCTCCCCCCCCAGAACAGCGCCTGGATGCCCCCCTCCCCTCTCTGATACCTGGGCGAGGAACATGACCAGCTCTGCCAGCTCCTTGTTGGGCTTGTCAGGCTGCAGCTTGAAGATCTGCACATTGGACTGGTAGTGTCGGTACTGCTGCAGGAACTGGCAGGAGGAACATAAACAAGGTTTGAGTTTGAGCTGCCCATCAGTCACATGTCACGTTGTAACACTGTTGTAACTCACATATAATTATTGTCATTAAAGAAGTATCGCCGGTATCGTACTCGGTGGTCCTACGTTTACAAACCAGTCCCCCAGCTAGCCAGCAGCTAGCAGCCCGGCTAGCAGCTCTTACCTCCTCCACGTACGACTGCGGGTCTCTCTTGATCAGATTTTGCAGTTGCGGCAAGTTGTTCGGTAGTTTGTTGTTGTGTCGTCCGGCCATGATCCCCGCTGACTCTGTCGAGGCGTTAAGAAACCGCAATATATAAAAATAAAAAGCAGTTTTTACTAAACAAGCGTGGCCAATGTGTACGACGCCATTTAATTTTGACGCGGAGGACGCGTCACTTCCGGTACAGTCGGAGGAGAGGCTTTTATTTTGGTTGTCCCGTTTTCTTTTCCTCTGCAGAGACAATGATTCAAATGTACAACTGATTTATTGTTTATGTGAATTTGAATAATCATATAATTTATTTGTACAAATACTTTATTGGCTTCTGCCTCGACAGGGGGGCTGTCAGCACGTTCAACCGGATTATTACAAATTAAAATGTTGCTTATTAGTTGTTTATTAAACGCATCAGTGACAGTAGAAAAATACTAGACTGGAAAGTATTTCAGCAAATATATAAAAGAGAAAGTGCAGGAGAGGAACTCCTCCACCAGCCTCTGAATTTACAGTTTTGCACCATCTTGTGGTGAAACTGATGTAACACAAAGTCTTCCATTCACGGCTTGCAGATAACAATAACCCGGCACGTTTAAACAGGATAGTTTGTATT